>RCUC01162093.1:0-101027 GCA_003697995.1 Taxidea taxus jeffersonii
TGTGGGCCCTGGACAGTCACTCAGGTGCCAGACTGCCCTCACCCAGAGCATGGGCTCTGCGGCTGGAAAGCTCCTCCAGGAACTCTGCTAATGGCTCCTCTGCCTTGTGCAAATGTAAACAGAGTCAAGCCAATAACCAGTGTCTTGAGGAAAGGAAAGAACAGGTTTCCTGGGGCCCTCCCAACATCACGTATTATGCAAAGCCAGTAGCTGGGGAAAGGTGGGAGGGTTTGTATAGACGAGAAGAAATCAAGAAATACATCCCTTCCCCTTTTTTACGGTTGTTTCCATTTTTTAAATATTGGGTTTGTTGGGAATAATTACATATAGCAAAACTCACCCTTGTTGAGTGCACAGGCCTGTGAGCTTTGAGAAAGAAATGCATTTGGAAACTGTCCCCGCAATTAAGATACAGACCATTTCCACCATCCCAGTATGGTTCATCAGCCCCACACACGCAGCACTTGGCAAGCACTATCTGCTCCCTCGGGAAGGGTCTCGTGTTTCCAGAGTGTCTCATAGCTGGACTCCTACGCTACGTAAACTCGAGTCTAGCTTCCTTCACTTGTCACCACAATCCTGAGAACCATCCATACCGCTGCATGTTCGGAAGTTCATGCATTTTCATTGCTGAGTAGCATCCCATGGAGTAAATGACCATAGGTTCTTTACCCACAGGTTGATGGACAGTCAGGATACTCCAGTTTGGGTCTATCGTGAATAAAGCTGCTGTAGACAATAGATAAGTCTTTGCGCAATCATGTTTCCATTTATCTTTGTACCCAGCAGTTGTGTAGTCCATTGGGTGGTAGGCACGTGTTTGTAAGAAACCACCACGTGTGCTCGGCGGTGGCTGTCCCCCTCGACACCCCCACCAGCATGCATGACGTCTCCAGTTGCTCCTGGTCCTCACCAGCACTTAGGATGATCAGTGTATGTTTTTTTTAAAAATGTTTAAGTCATTCTAACCAACGTTCACACTGTCCTATTCTGCGCAGTGGTTTGGGCAATATTGTTCCTTTTGATGTCTTTATTTCTTTCTGAAAACATCACTAAAGAATTCCTACAATTTGTATCCCTAAGGAAAAAAAAAATTAGCCTTCTGTAACCCCTTTAAAAACACTACATTTGACCGGGAGTTAGGTAATGCTTAGATTTTTAGAATTTACCTCTTTCCTTTTCTTACAGCAAATTGCTAGCAGAGGCTTCAAGCCAGTGAACTAAAAACAACAAGGAAGAAGAAGGAGAAAAATAGCATCAAGGGCACAGCTAACTCTCCAGCGGTACAAAGAGATGACTCCACTTAACAACTTAGAAATTTTACTCAGATTCTCTTGCACATACATTTGAGATGACCTGAATTTTGAACATCTCTGCCAAGAGACATCAATGTAACTTGCAAAACTGTCATAACTTGTGCTTTAGTAGGGGAAAAAGGGAGGTAAGTGCATAAGGTTATAAGGTTGTGGAAGAAAAGGATGAGACGGAACAGTGGCCGAGGCCAGGCAGTGGGGACCCGGGGCTGGAAGGGTGGAGGACTGAGGAACAGCCACCTGCCCAGACTTCAGAGAACAGCATAAAAAGTCTGCATTCTGGAATTGGATGAACCTGCTCTACCTGTGTATATTTTCAACACATGCTGAACCTCACCAAGCTTTGGTTTCCTCATCTGTAAACTGGCAGTGAGAATAACACCGAAGTCATAGCTGTGAGAAGTCAGTAAGAAAACCTGCTGGATGCTCAGCACATGGGGACCGTGGAGGGGCGGGAGTGGGAGGTGCAGGAGATGGTAACACTAAAGGTCAGCTGCAAGATGTGGACAACAGTGGAGACTCGTGGGTGAACAGGTAAACCCTAGAGGAGAATCTGAGAGTTTTAACCTGTCTAGTATCCCCACAAATTCGCTTATGGGAAAAGAAAGCAGATCATGTTACTAGAAAAGAACATATTTTAGTCCATAGGAGAAGCCCGATGCAAAGTAAACTTGGACAGATCACTGTGCACACAGCCTGCTTCCACTATGAGAAAAGTGGTAAGGACAGAAACGAATCATATTCCCTTTCTGAAAAGACCTCACTTTGTTTAAGGATGAGTTAAAAAAAAAAAAAACTCATCTGCTCATTTAGAAACTAATTTACGTCATGGCATATGTGTCCACACAGACTCTCTAGAAAACTCAGCAAGATCCATTTTGTTAACTGAGCTGGATAAGCAGTTTTACTTACAATAATTTTATCTTACAGATATTTGGGCGCATCTACACAGAAAGGTGTATGTATAATCATTCCAGCCGTGAGATTCCAGCCGTGAACTATGTGTTATCAGTGAGAAATGGCTCGAGTTAAAATTACACACATTCAGTAAAGTTCAAGTCATGCTCAATAGCAACAGAAAAGAATGAAAAGAATGAGAAGCTTTTTATTTCCTGATACATTAACATCACATATATATATGTGAAAATGGCACAGGAGTAGACATACAGATCAAAGGACTAAAATTGAAAGTTTAGAAATAAACCCTTACAACTAGGGTTCATTGGATTGTGACAGGGGACCCAAGACAATTCAATAGGGAAGAACGGTCTTTTCAATGAGCAGTGCTATGACAACAAAGGAAGGAAGCAGGTCCCTTACCTCACACCATATCTAAATGTTAACTCAAAATGGCACAAAGCCCTAACAGTCAGAGCTAAAACTGTACAGCTCTCAGAAGGAACCAGGGTATAAGTCTGGATCACCTTATAGTAGCCAATAGTTTCTTATATGGGGAACCAAAAGGTCAAGCAACCAAAGGGGAGGGAAAAAAAACAGGTAAATCGTATGTCTTCAAAATTAGAAACATTGGTGCTTTAAAAGACAACACCAAGGAAGCTGGAATACAACCATTAGGCAACCGTTCTCCCAGGAGAATGGGGGGAAATGTTGGCCAGTCGTGTATCTGGTGAAGATTTGTGTCCAGATTATATAAAGAACTCTTACAACTTAACAGTGAAAAGACAGTTCATTAAATAGTGGGCAAAAGATCCACATAGATACTTTCCTAAAGAAAATACAGAAATAGCCAGTTAACTCAAAAAGTTATGAGGTCAATGTTCACAGAAGCCAGAAATTCTACTTCTAGATGTATGCCCAAAGAATTGAACACTTTTATCCACAAAAACACTGGTACATGAATATGCATGCCAGCCTTCTTCAAAATGCAGCCCTGCACACACACACACACACAGTGTCGACTAACGAATGGACAAACAAAACGGAATATTACTTTCCATAAAAGAATGAAGTACCGGTTTGTCCCACGACATGCACGGACCTGGAAAGCATTATGCAGAGACCAGCAGCAAAAGACCACGCACACGATTCCATTTATATCGTGCTCAGAGTAGGCAGATCCACCGAGAGAGAAAGCAGACGGACGGCTGCCAGGGCCAGGGTGAGCGGTGCAGCGTTTCTCTCTGGTCTGTTGAGAATGTTCTGGAATGAGAAATGGTGATGGGTGCACAGTTCTGTGAAGAAACCACGGAACTGTAATTTTCAAGTGCACAAATTTTGTGACATGTTAGTTATACTTCAGTAAAGCTCTTACTTTTTTAATGATTGCATAGGAAGTAGGAATTTAAAACTATTTTCAAATATATTTCAAATATGTTAAGATCTTAATAATAAGGAATATAATCGGGTATCGTGATACCAAGAATGTAAGTGAGCCAAGTATCCACCCTTCACATCCCGGAGGTTACAGATAGTGTCTTTTGCTACAAGTAAACACACAGATGTATAAACGTGGTCTCTAGAGCAGCAGAAGCACCTTCCCGTAGAACCGGAAACAGAAACCGTCCCAAGCATGTTCATGGGGAGGATTTTTGTCTTACGCCTTTTTAAACTATTTCGTTTGTTCATGAGTGGATACTGTATTTAACCAAAGATCTTTAATTATAATAGAGTCATCATAACAGCTTGCACATTTTTCCAGAAAACATGTTAAGAAACCCAGTTGCAACAGAGACGTATAAGAAGACGTCTTAGCTTTGTTTTCGTTTTTTAAAGGAGGCAGCAGAAATTGTTGCGCAAGTACTTCTGTGTGTGAGCGGGAGGCGTCCAGAAGTCCCCAGAGTGACCGGCAGGGTTAGCCGGGAACGGCGTGCGCGGGCCAGTGAGTCTTGCCGAGACAGGACAGATCCACCTCCGCCTTCACGCTTCCAGAATTTCCTCCCCAGTGACCGTGCGCACTTCATGATAACTTACTATTTAAAAAGGCAATAGAAAAAACTCTTTTTTTTAAGTGTTTTTAAAACTTAGCCTGGTTTTCTATTGCCTTAATGATACTAATCTTCCAATTAGTTTGAAAATAAGGGCAGATAATTAAGTCTCTGGGAGGTCAGTTACACATGAGGAGAGAAAGGAAGGCAGCAGGGTTGTTCTCTTAAGACCAAAAAAAAAAAGAACAACCTCCTTGCCTTTGACCTCAATTAAACTTGAGACTTTGGCAGCTTTTCTCATGGTTCCTCTCTTCCCCACAGAAAAATGTACAAAGAACTTGAATAAAACAAACACTGAAGGACAGGGAACATACCATCCAACTACCGCAAAATACTTAGCCAGAGGATTAACGAGCCAGAAGCACAGGAAAACACAGTCCCAGACCGGGAAAAAACAGACGGGCACAAAAGCTATAAAATGAAGTAGAAGGAAGAGTCAACTTTTGCCAGAATCTATACAGATTTGAAAGGCTTAAAAGAAAGATTTTTTCTTCTTAGTTGATTTCTAATATGTGGAAGATGTAACATATGCAGTTAGGGTTCAATTTTTTAATTTATTTTTATTTTTTATTTGAATTCAACTAGCCAACCAAACAACTCATGTTTTAAAAACATGAATTTCTCTTAAAAAATGAAAGAACTAAAAAATTTAAAAATTAAAAAATAAAATAGTGAAAGAACTTAGAAACTTATAATGGCTGTAACTAATTTCTAGTGTTCACCTCAACTGAATAGTTCAGACTGATTAACTGTGTCCTTTTGTCACCACTTGATGGCAACAGAGTTAACCCACAGGGGCCTTTCCGGGCCAGGCAACAGGGATGCTTACAGCGTGAACACACAGAGGGCACGGCCTTAGGGATCAAGACACACAGTTCAGCAGAAATTCACAAGAGCAGGAAGTTATTTCAGACCCTCCAAAATGATTGCCTAGATGGACCTTTGCTTTCTAAAAGATCAAGCAATATTCTTTGGCATTCTCAGGAAGGAAGGAAGGAACGATTGCTGTATTCAGAAAAAATGTTAATTTGTCTAGCTGCAGTAATTGGATTTTTATTCACAAGCAGTATGTAGACAATCACAATGGAATGCTCCTAAATTAGGTTATATTCTTGAAATGCGATTTGCAGAATTAGTTTGTAATACACAATATTCCCCTGGCCTAATGTTAAGTGCGTTTTGGATGATACGTTTCGGAGCAATTTTCCATTCGGGGTTTTTAACCCTTCTCCTCCCCTTAGAGTCTGCGTTTGGGCATGATGCGCAGGACATTTCTTTCTTCTCCTTAGTTTTAATATGGAGCCGCCAGCAGAGAACAGAACCCAAAAGGAGCAGGCCCGGCAAGCCGACTGTGATCGCCAACGGCGACCTGCTCTCTGGATGGCCCATGTTTGATGGAGGGTCCTCAACTCCAGGGTGCACCTTTCTTTAGAACCATTGTATTAGGGTCCCCAGAGAAGCAACCAATGGGGGATGCGTGAGTGTGTTGATAGAGACACTTATTGTAAGGTAGGACCCACACCATCCAGTATGAAGGCCGAGATCTGCTGCCTGCCATGGGCAGGCTGGACTCCGGGAAAGACCAGTGGCCACGTGAAGTCCTGAGAGCTGGAGGCTGGGGGCAGGAGAAGGTCCACATCCCAGCCCAATGGTCAGGCAGAGGGAATTCAGCCTTCTGCCTTTTGACCTGCCGGCAAGGCAGATAGGCTGTGACCCGCCCACCGGGGGGAGGGCTGTCGGCTGTGCCCTGAGCAGGATCTCACATGCTAACTCCTTCCAAAATCACCGTCACACACACACACCCAGAAGTAACATGTGACCAGATGTCTGGGCCCCTGAGGCCAAGCCAAGCTGACATGTAAAATTAATCATCACAATGGTTTCCACACCTTAGATCGTGTGATAAAGTACAAGCATGGAAAACATACGACTTTGTTCAAAATCACCCAAATGCGTACCTCTAGCTGTTATTTGAGGATTGAATCTGATGCCGTTTTTAAGGGTGATTATTTTGTTTAAAGATTTTATTTATTGAGAGAAAGAGAGGGAGCAAGGGCGGGGTGAGGAGACAGAGGGAGAAACAGGATCCCTGCTGTGTCTCTGTATTTTCTTTTAAGATTTTATTTATCTATTTGACACAGACAGAGAGAGATCACAAGCAAGGGAAGCGGCAGGCAGAGAGAGAGGGAGAAGCAGGTTCCCCACGGAGCAGGGAGCCTGATGCGGGACTCGATCCCAGGACTCCAGGATCATTATCTGAGCCGAAGGCAGATGCTTAATGACTGAGTCAGCAGACGCCCTTAAGTGTGATTAGTAACGTCCTCCACAGTGAGTCACACCTACCTCAAAAGGACACCAGCCTCCAGTGGATCCAGTCAGGGACAGACGGCAGCCTGGGCCCCAAGCACTACTCAGAGCACCGTTCGGTTCTGTCTACACTGCCATCCGGAGTGATGCAGCCCGACCCCAAGGATCACAGGCTGCAGCATCACCCAGCATTCAGGCTGCTGAATGGTCTCTGGTTACCCTCTGCTTGTTTCTCTGTGTAGCAGTCTAGGAAAACAGCGCACACACCGAATGGTTATCGAGACGGGCTTGTTGAATTCTTGTACGTTATCTACGTGTACATGACGTACTGAGCTGAGTTCTCTATTTCTGTGTGTACTTGATAACGTCCTAATACTGACCGTATGGGGAAACCATGTACTAGGTAGCTTCTTCCCCCAAATACTTGGTGAGCATCTACTCTGGGCAGGCCCATGGGACCTGATGTCGCATCCACCATCCGAGGGCACGCTCCCCGAGGCACGGTTTTCTGGTTCACTGGAGGCTCATCAGAATCCAGACCAATGTCACATAACACAGTGTTCTGCAACGATAGAAACGGTCTGTCGTTCTCCACCACCCACATGGACAGCAAACACCTGAAATGTGCTCAGAGTGAGTGAGAACTGAATCTTGGTTTTATTGTATTTTTCTTGAATTGAAATAACCAACAGTGGCTGGGAACCCGCTCCTGAACGGGGTGCCCCGACCCTGCTAAAGCTCAGTATTTGTCGCTAGAACAAAGGAGCGGTTCCCTGCCCTTCTGGACCTGTTCTTACAACATGGAGAGACTGAAGTGTTAGTCAAATGGTGATAAAATAAGTCTGCAATTTCAAATTATAATCTGGCCTTTGAAAAGTGCACAGTGATAAGAAGGAATATGCCAGGGCCCTGTCTCTAAGGAGTGACCTTGAGTCAAAAATCAGAGCAGAGGGGGCCATGCAGAGGCACAGAGAGAAGGAAGGAGGGAGGAAGAGTGGCTGCAGGAGAGGGCAGGAGGGAGCGGGGATGACGGAGGAGTGTCACCAGATCAGGGGGGCCTTGCAGCGTGGTGGGGGCTTACCCTGTACCCTGGCAGTGACGAGACCCAGTTGGATGCTGGGCAGAGGAGGGACCTACGAGTGGGGCATTCTATTAAACTCATCCGTCTATAGTATAGAAAACTTCTGAACACTGTATCATAAACTAATGATGCTCTAGACAGTGGCTAACAGAACATAATTAAAAAAAAAAGAAAGTCAATTAGAAGGGGAAAGCGTGGGTCGGGGGAGCACAGGTGAAGGGGAGCACAGGTGAGCTGCAGGGCTCTGGATGACGTTGGCTCACGGAAGAGTCACACTGGAGAGAGATGGTCATGTTGGAACAGAATGGAGGGGCCAGCCCAGCACCGGCCAAGGGGCTCAAGGGCACTGCCTCCCTCAGGTCTCCGTGCAGCAGAGAGAACACCTGGACCCGTATCTGCTGGAAAAGTCACTGCCTACTGCACAGACCGGGTATTAGAATTACAGCACTTCCAACACCGTGTGTGTATTCACCCGTGTTCTTTGAGTGTCTGCCAGACGCCAGGCTTTGCCTCCCGCAGCAGATAGAGCCACGAACAGGGGAGATACGGTGCCCTCCCTGGTGTGCTCGTGCGTGTGCGTGCGTTGTATGAAGCAGAAGTGATGGAAAACCTAGTTATAATTCTCAGCCCTCATAGTCACATCTTCATATCTTTGAGTTTACTTTTTTCTACCCTAACATAAGTCGCGGGTCCTCTTTTGTCCCCAGAAGTACCAGCTGCGGTCCCAGCGCAATAGGGCTTGCGTTTTCCTCAGAGTAGAAAAGAACGGGCATTTCGAAGTGGACTTCACACATCACTTCTTTCCAGCTGGCGTAGCTGTGGCTCTCATGCCTCCTTGGGACTGAGCGACACGCGACCGTGTGGCACCGCAGCTGCAGGTGGCCGGCAGAGGTCCTGCCATCCCCACCGCACACCGCCTGCGCCAGCAGCCCCGTCGCCAGAATCAACGGAGGATCACAGAAGAACATCTGCTTAAAACCCGCTCGCTCGGTAAACGGCACATTTCATGGAGCCGAGATGTAATAAATGTCCCGGTGTGACCTGATATTCCTTCTGCGTGTGCCCCTCCTGGTCATCAGAGCTCTAATGGCTGGGCAGGGCCGCAGAATGATAGGCGGGCTGGTGTGCGCCACAGGTGCATTCCCCAAGCAGGTGAGCCCGTCGACAGGGGCAGGTTCTGGTCGGCAGCTTCCCTCTCTGATGAGAAACGGAGTGTGGAACACATCACGAGCGAGCACTGTCCAGGCTGCCCGGAGGGCCTGGGCGTGAACACAGGGACGGCTGTCGCACATCTGAGACGGAGGACTGCCCAAGCCAGCTCTGCGGTCGCGGTCACCTCTCCCCACCTGGGAGACCTCCTTCCTCATCCGCTTCTGAGGGACAGTTAAGTTTGTCCACTGGAGGCCTCGCAAGGCAGGACCCTGGTCTGAGAGAGACAGGCTGGGGCAAGTCCGACCTTTACCCTGGACGCCTCCACGCCCCTTCCTGCCCACATCGCTCTGCCCACCGTGCTCACCAGGTCCAGCTTCACTCTGATGAAGAGGACGGGCACACCCTCCAAGGCAGGATGTTCCCAGAGGCCCTCCCTGGAGGAGGAAGGGGACGAGGCAAAAGAAGCCATTCCCGGGCCAGCTTTTAAGGAGCGGGAATGAGGACATCTGTGTCTCTGAACCAAGCTCGGAGCTCGGTGCACGCGAGCCCGCTGGGAGTCCCATCTGGTGCTGAGCCGCGCTGCCCCATACCCGGGCATGCAGCTTGTCTTCCCACGGGAACAGGTGGCAAACCCGTCCACAGCCCCCAGACCGCAGCCTTCCAGAGCCTTCCAGACACAGTAAACTCTGAGTTTGTGATTCTGTGGTTGGAACAAATGGCATTCAGAAACAATGCGTCCAGGTTTAAGGGACTCAATAAGTGTTTTCCATTGTTTTCCATTTGGGAAAGGCACCTTCTGAACAAGCACACAAACGTGAAGTTTAATGAGTTAAAAACAGATCTCCGTGGTGAAATCAGAAGAAATTCTCATGGGAGCCCACACGCAGGAACTGAGCCGGGAGGCCAGGCGCTCCGGGCTGTGGTCATGCTTCCCGACGCCCACTGGGCTCCGCTTCCCCGTGCGATCCTCTCTGACTTCACTGGTGACAGTGGAGCAGACCCCTCCAGTCCTAGTTTGGCAGAATAAACATATTTCTGCCCTTTCTTCTCAGAAATTTGCCCAATATAATAAAAAGAAAATAAACCCAAAGTCCACCTTTAACAGAATTAAAGACTTTGGTTCTTATAAATCACAAAACACAAAGACAGAAGGTGGGAACGGAAGTGGGCAGAGACTCGGGGTTGGGTCGGGAGGACAGAGAGGCAGGTGAGCCAGAAAGGCTCCGAGGTTGGGGTGCGATTGGTCACTGGCAGGAACACAGGCCGCCCCCAACTCCCAACACACTAACTGTCCCTCTCCCACATCCCAAAGGGCAGAAAGCAGATCTCAGGCGAGTCCAAGAGAGAAGAAATGCAGCGAGCAAGAGAGTAACACGCAGAGTAGGTGCGCATTAGGGCCTTTGTGTGCTATGTTTGGGGTCTTAGAAAACACTTAGTTGGGAAGAGTTCATGGTTTTAGTTGTCACAGAGCTGGGAAGATCATTTAGACCAGTGGTTCTCATCAGTGGGGTGGCTTTGCGATCCCAGGGGACGGGAGGGGAACAGTGCCCACCAGCATCTGGTGTGGAGAGGCCAAGGGTGCTGCGAGTCATCCTTCAATGCGCAGACAGTCCCCTGCCCAACAAGAATCATCCACCCCAAAATACAAAAAAATGCCACTGTTGAGACCCTCTGGTTTTTGCCTATAAACTTTCGAGCCAATTCTCTCATAAATGGGCTGCAGAGCAAGAAATAGAAAAGGAATAAAAGGCAAAAGGAAGCATGACTCCCTTGTTGCCATGGACACTACGTATTTTGGTCTGTTTCTGAATCACGTTAAAGGCAGAGGCTAACATGTCATGACTAATCACCACGAACTCCTTGCTTTTACACATGAGTAATATCCGAACAGCCTGATCAGCTACACACATGGTTCTCCCTGCCAACATAAACTTAGAGCTTAAAAATTCCCGACCTGGTGGGACACGCGGAGAGAAAGGGTGCGGAATCGGTGGCCCTAAGTCTGGAATGCCAGCCAACCGTGGATTCCGAGACGCGGTCATCCACACCACTCAGTCCCACCGTTGGCTGCATCCCTGCGGCCCAGCCCAACACCAGGCCTGCACCATGTCAGCCAAGAGCAGGGAGGCGCTCTCGAGTCCTGGGCGGGAACCTCGTGAGGTCAGATCAACCAAAGCCTGGAAGCCGCCAAAAGTCCCTGGAGAAACCAGAAGGACCTATGGCTAAGTGAAAGACACCAGCCTGAGCAGGCCACCAACTGTGTGGCCCCGGCTCTGTGATGGCAGGGAGAGGCAGAGCACGGAGGCAGTAAGACCAGTGGTTGTCGGGGCTGGCTTAGGGCACGGATCACCAGGCAGAGCACGGAGGACCGTGAGGGCGCTTTCTAAGGAAACTGCTTTTCATGACACCACAATGGCGGATGCAAAGCGTAGACATTCGTCCAAGCCCACAGAACGCACATGCCCAAGAACGCCTCGGGCTGCTCTGCGGACCCCGGGTGAGGAGGCCGTGACGTCAGTTCACAGGCTGTAACGAGCGTGCCGCTCTGGAGGTGGCGCCTGTTGGGGGGCACAGAGGGTACACAGAAGATCCCCCCGTTTGGTTGTTACCTAAAGCTGCTCTAAAACATTGTCTTAGTAAAAAAAAAAAAAATTGCTAAAAACAGATGCAGAACATTCTCCAAGACAGAGGTGCACTCAAGACCTTAGCCTCACACCACCTAGGGAAGGACACCCCAGCCCCACGTGAAGGGGGGGGTGAGGAAACCGCCCGTCAGAGCCCGCTGCAGAGCACGGAGCACGCCCGCGCCCCCCCCAGCACAGCAAAGCCCTCGCTGTGAGACCAGCGACACAGCTCGCGGGCTGCTGGGCGGACTCCCTGTGACAGGAGGACGTGGGGAGGCCGGGGGTCCACGAGCAGAGAAAACAAGGACCCTACAGGGCTGACGACTCTGGCACCCATGACCACAGCCTCCTCCTCACCAGAGGAGCCTAAGACCTCGCGCCGAAGGCCTATTTACCTCCGACCCCATGGCTTAGCACATGTTCAGCTTTGGACAAAAGCATGAACTATTATTACTACTAAGAGAACAGAATGATGATCATCTCCTTCATTGTGCGAACTTTCGAGGGTTCCACAGAACGTAGACTGACCTCGGAGGCAAACCGCTCATGGCATCACGCATGTTTATGATATAAACGAGCCAGGATGAGATGTAGAAAGAGAAACGTCTGAAATTCATTCCAGTTGACCTCATAAATCCTCGTGTGGTCTTGACGGAGACGGTGGGACATTATCTCGTTAAAAGGCTAAGAGCACTGGGTTTTCATATTGAGGATGAAAAGATACACCAAGAGGTACAAAATTCGTGAGACTCATGAGTGGTGCTTTAATAATGGTAACGGTGTTGTGATTTAATTACCAATAGAGGTATGGTTTTATTGTTATCATTATAATTTTCTGGAACTTTCTGTTTCAGGTTTCCCAGAGAGTCTCCAAGCTCTCATTCAGCTTAGAGATTGTTTTGTGGTTAATGAGACTTGATCATAGCTGCATTTTTATATTTACATATTTGGTTTTACCGTATTAACTATAAATAGTGTTTTAAATCTGTATGTTAAGATGCGGGGTATACCCTGCCCTTTCTTTCTCCTTCCCGTTCTACCTCTCAGCCTCTGACAAAGCCATGTCTGATTCCATACTGGAACTAGGACTGGACGGGAGTCATGATCACAGGCTGATGTCAGCTAGTGAAGAAAGGGAAGCCGAAACCTCGTCAGAGACTAAAACTTGTGTCTTTCGTGAGCCCTTGCTTTCAAGCTAAAACGAAGATTTTTTTAAAAACCACACGCAGAGAACACTGTGATTAAAATAGATAGGCTGATAGACCATAGGCTGCGTGGATCTCATAGAATTCATTCCCTGCTGACCCCTACTAGCTATGCGCACAGTACTCTCTGGGAGCTGAAGTACTGTAGCAGTCAAGAGTGCAGTCACTTGGCAATGGTACTCGTGCTAAGTACCCACGGCCCGGGCAGTTGTCACAGCTCCAAAGACATCAGCTGCCTCAAGAAGAGATGGTTACAAGAATCTCCCATGCTGCCCAGAGACAATGGCCTATTGAAAGACAGCAGAAATGGAAGATAATGAGATGATTCTATCTGAAACCTCACAAGGGCTTCTTCAAAGCGGACTTGGAGTTGCTATCATTGCTGGAGCGCTCTGCGGAAAGCCCACATCCCAGGATTCCTATTAGGAGGACGTAACAAGCCCAGAAGAGAACTAGAGAAGTGCACTAATTCAATGAGAAGAAGGAAACATTCATCAATGTGTGAAGTTATCTCTTTCTCTCACCCTCACATCCATCAGGAAGTCCTACGGATTCCTGAACACATCCAGAGTCTCGCCCTTGCATCCATCAAGAAGTCCTATGGATTCTTGAACACATCCAGAGTCTCACCCTTGCATCCACCGGGAAGTCCTACGGATTCCTGAACACATCCAGAGTCTCGCCCTCACATCCATCAGGAAGTCCTATGGGTTCTTGAACACATCCAGAGTCTCACCCTTGCATCCACCGGGAAGTCCTACGGATTCCTGAGCACATCCAGAGTCTTGCCCTTGCATCCATCAGGAAGTCCTATGGATTCCTGAACACATCCAGAGTCTCACCCTTACATCCACCGGGAAGTCCTACGAATTCCTGAACACATCCATCAGGAAGTCCTACGGATTCCTGAACACATCCAGAATGGAAGAATTCCACTCCCAAGTCAAGTAACTGCAAAAGGCAATTTATTAACAAGTGGAAGATATCAAAATTAGAAGAGGTAGAGGGAAAAGGCCTGGTGTTGCAGATTCTGGGTATCCAAGCCCTGGACGGTGTGGAGTGCTCTGTCCACAGATGCCAGGCTACCCAGACAAGAATCATGGCGGCGGGGGCAGGGAGAGGACCACAGACCCAGGCCGTAGCCTCGGAGACCCCGGCTCAGCAACTCTGGAGGCGGCTACTGTTTGTGTCTGAGTGGTGCCTCATGGGCTCCGAACCAGGAGACGTGGGTTCAAGGCCAGACAGCAGGCACACCAGTAGACTTGAGCACAATATTTGACTCTGAGCCTCAGTTTCTCCACTGTAAACAAACACACTTCACAGACCTGTGTAATTTATAGGCTATGCCCTTACTGTTATTATTAACCACATCATATCTGTCACTATGTATTCCCATTACTGATATGAATTTTATTTTAAAGGTGACCATCAGGGAGATTCAAATTAAAACCACATTGAGATACCACCTTACACCAGTTAGAATGGCCAAAATCAACAAGACAGTAAACAACAAGTGTTGGCGAGGATGTGGAGAAAGGGGAAGCCTCTTACACTGTTGGTGGGAATGCAAGTTGGTGCAGCCACTTTGGAAAACAGTGTGGAGATTCCTTAAGAAATTAAAAATAGAGCTTCCCTATGACCCTGCAATTGCACTCCTGGGCATTTACCCCAAAGATACAGATGTAGTGAAAAGGTCCATCTGTACCCCAATGTTCATAGCAGCAATGGCCACTGTCGACGAACTGTAGAAAGCCAAGATGCCCGTCCACAGATGAATGGATAAAGAAGATGTGGTCAGGGGCACCTGGGAGGCTCAGTGGGTTAAAGCCTCTGCCTTCGGCTCAGGTCATGGTCTCAGGGTCCTGGGATCAAGCCCCACATCGGGCTCTCTGCTTAGCAAGGAGCCTGCTTCCTTTCCTCTCTCTCTGCCTGCCTCTCTGCCTACTTATGATCTCTGTCTGTCAAATAAATAAATAAAATCTTTTTAAAAAAAAGATGTGGTCCATATATACAATTGAGTATACTATGCCTCCATCAGAAAGGATGAATACCCAACTTTTGTATCAACATGGACGGGACTGGAAGACATTATGCCGAGTGAAATAAGTCAAGCAGAGAGAGTCAATCATCATATGGTTTCCCTTGCTTGTGGAGCATAAGGAATAACACGGAGGACATGGGGAGATGGAAAGGAGAAGGGAGTTGGGGGAAATCGGAGGGGGAGGAACCATGAGAGACTGTGGACTCTGAGAAACAAACTGAGGGTTTTGGAGGTGAGGAGATGGGAGGTTGAGTGAGCCTGGTGGTGGATATTAAGGAGGGCACAGATTGCACGGAGCACTGGGTGTGGTGCATAAACAATGAATCTTGGAACACAACATCAAAAACTAATGATGTATTATATGGTGACTAATGTAACACAATAAAAAATAAATAAAAGGTGATATTTCTTCAGATCTTGCCATGTGCATTATCTCTTTAAGTTCCCCTCACCTCCCTATGAACCAAATATGATCATGTCCAATTTATAGGCCAAAAGAGGTTACGTGGCCCACATTTGAGATAATTAGGATGAATTTCCACTAAAGGATGGTTTGTTGACTCTAAAGATAAAGGCCAGCCTGCCTTGACACTGTTTTCCCTTCTAGCCATCTGCCTGCCTCGGTTCTGAGTGAACGTTCAACACACAACCTTCTCCTCTAATTAGAGCCAGTCTTCCTCTGGCAACAGCTAGTCATGGCATGAGGACGTTGGTCCCTCAGGAGGACGGTTCTCGTTTTCTGTCCAAAGGGCTCTCGAGCAGACTTGCCACGGCAACCACGGGTGCTCCGCTTGGGGATCCCGACTCGGGACGTCTCATCTGCATTCCACAGCCTGCAGCTTCTTCCCGTGCCTCCTGAGCCCTGCGCTTGGCTGAGTGATAACCTGGGCTGCTCGGTAACAGGCCTGTCCCCGCTCAGTCCCCAGGACTGGGTCACCTCGCTGCTAACCTAGAAAAACCCTTGTAGGAAGCTGCCCTCTGAGAGCAGGGCTCTGGACTCGAAGGCAGCATCCTCGGGGCGGGGGGTTGGGGGGGCTCAGAAAGGGTCCTCGACTATGGGCAGCTCTCCCACCAAGGGACATTCTGTGACAGCTGCAGACTTTTGTGGTTGTCACGACGTGTGTGTGCTCTGACGTTGAGTGTGTGCAGGCCAGGGGCACATCCTGCAATGTTCCGAATGGCCCTGCAACAGAGAACAGTCGCCCCAGTGCCCGTTGGAGCCCGGGGTGAGGTGCCGGGTACTAGGGTGGCCCAGCACGTGCCCTGTCTACGGCTGTGCCCCATGACATGACGGAACCTCCGGTGTCCACTCACGGGCTCTGGCAGGGCCTGTGGACATGCACATTTGCCTTCTGAAACCCTATAAAATTGCCAGCCCACACTGTTCCAGCATAAAGCACCTCACCTTGTCCAGAACGGCTGCCGTTAAACAGAAAGTGTTTTAATAAATCCTGTTAAATTAGTTGTGCCCCTGACGCCAATCAGTGAGGAAGAAATTGATCCGATCATAAGTTCACACGCCCGCGGCAGGCATAAATCGGAAGTTTGAGCCCCCATGTACGACGTCTACTTTTTAAAGAAAAGGTTAACCAAAAGATCATTATGAAAATGATAAAAAGAATCTTAGCAAAGAGAAGCAGTTAACTGGCTGAGAATTCCGCCAGCTGAGTGCAGGATGCCCTCACGACTGCCTCCCGGGAGCCTGGGCGCTGGCCCCTCCCACCGGTCTCCCCACGTCTTGCTGTGGCCGAGCGTGAATGTCCCCACATGGGACAGTCGTCTCCGCACTGGGCTCCGCCCGAGGATCCGATCGTAAGACTCAGTCCCTGCTGCCCGAGGGGAACAAGAGGACACTCCAGGTGGTGGTAAGTGTGTGGCAGAGGTGAGGGGGTGGGCTACGGACAAGCCAAGGTGGCTGACCCCCCACAAACCCTAGTTAGTGAGGACGGGGTGCAGAAGCAGGGGCCGGCAGGAGGTGAGGGGACGGCTGTGCTCAGGGTCTGCTCTGAGGTCACTGTCACCATCAGTTCAGGTAATCGGGACACTGAACCCCTGACTGAGGGGGACTCCCTCCCAGCAAGACCCCATCCTCCCCGTAGGGGGAGGCCAACACCCCTGGAAAGCACTGTCCCCTCCGGCATCTCAGGGGATGGCCAGCCTCTAGGAAACTCACAATTTTCTCTCCCAGTTACTACGACACACACACGCACCAGTAAGGCCTCTCCTCCTGCCGTCCCACACGGAAGGGCACTGCCAGGCCCAGGCCGGGTCGTCTGTCGGGTCAGGGAAAGCACACTGCAACTGGGCAGGCCTGTGTCACCTGCTCCGGGGCCCCAGGGGACAGAAGACAGCTGCCGGTGACGCCTTCAGAATCCCTGCGCTGTGGGGAAGAACGGTTCCCCAGAGGCCTGGTGTTGCAATAGTTGGGAAAAGAGCCCCTATTAGCAAGGGACACAAACAAGCCCAGAAACGGACGTTTGCGGGGCAGTGACGAAGGCCCAGAGCAGAGTAGCAGAGGCTCTGAGGACCTTCTGGAGAAGACTGTGAAACCCACCCACTTACCACCCTGCAGGGCACCTGCCCACCAACTCCGAGCACGCCGCAGAGGTCGGGAAGCAAGCCCCTGGCCGCCGTCTTCCGAGGCCCGTTTCCTGGGAGACTTCGTGAACGCTTGGCCAAAATAAAGTCCGCTGAATTCTTCACATGTGAGTTAAAGTAGTTTTCTATTTCTTCCTTATAAAGTATTTTAGTATATACTAAGTGAACTTGTGCATTGTCTGTTCCCAACCACCAGCTGATCCGACCCTGCTTCTTTGTCACCCGTGGTCCGTTCGACAGGCGGCAGGGAAAGGACAGCCCCTTGTCTCCACCCCGCCCCAGCACGCACGTGAAGGCTTTGCAGGTAAATATGAGACAAAACACACCGACTTTCTGCAAAGGCCTGAAGCCCCCCAAGGCTTAACGACGACGATCCAACTTTGCCTCCGATTCCGTGCATGGTGCTCATGGTTGAGAATCTTACACCTTGGGGTGGGAATGGGGATCGCTTCCAGAAGAGAGCTCCTCACCACGTCAGCTATACAGGCCACTGAAAGTGGAAGCTTGCCCTGATGACAAAGGTCTGGCGACAAAGTTCCGAATCTCTCCTGCGGTCTGGCCGCCAGCCTCCATCGGTGCTGGGCTGTCTCTGTCCGGGGACCCTGGGTCACCTCAAACGCCGTACATCTGAGTGCCATCAACTCCAGGGCACCAGGGAGGGGCTGCCTTTCTTCCACACCCCTGGGGGAGGGGGAGAGCACACAGCCTGCTTCCCAGGCAGAGCGCCGGCCTGGCCGAGCTCGGGGATGAAGACCCACGTCCCCTCCACCTCCGGGGGTCAAACGCTACTCCCGCCGACCCTTTAGCTGAAAACTTCAGGTTTTCCACCCAGATTGCCTTGTTGAATCTCTATCCTTAGGTCCGGTCGCAGGGGTCTCAATCCTGTGAGCAAGGGGGCCGTCACACTCCCCTCCCACTGACTTAGGCTCCGACAAGCTTCTTCCCGAGACCAGACCCTGAGCTCCCTTAGAGCATTTACTTGAGAAAAAGTGTCAGAGCACATTCTGTGTCCCTTTGAGATGTGAATCTTTTTAAAAGCCTCTTGTCCATTGTACAACCCAGAAAACGTCTTTCTCAAGGACCCAGGAGCCAGCCCTTTGAAATGTCACCCCAAGGAACGCAGCCCCTATCTCCCCATCTCTGCAGGAGGGTAGGCGCCTGAATTCCCTGGCCAACTGCTTCCCCCACAAAACTGCCTCCTCCAGGAAAAGAACAAGGATGTTTACCTCTCCCTTGGGTGAGGCCAGCTGGTGAACAAGTCAGCCATTCCCGCGTCCCTCCCGCCCTGCGTCCGGTTCCACGGAGGGGAGCTCGGCCTGCCTCCTGGCCTCCCTCCCCATCACAACAGCTTGGAGTAAATTCTTCCGGGCCTGCTTGACTCTGCCCAGTAATTTCTGTTCTGACACCAGATGCACTTGTGGGTCCACTGGGGAGCTTTAGGCAAAGGGGTTCCTGCCACACCTCAGAACAACTCAGTTGGACCACCAGGGGCCAGGGCTCCCCTGTTATCACGTGGAAAGGGAAGTCTGGGAAGTGCACCCTCAGCCCCCTGCTCCCAGTCCGTCCCTGCTGGCCTCTCCGTGCGCACCTGCGTGAGCAAGGCACCCGTGGGTCAGGGACCTGCGCGAGACCTCTTCCCAGGTGAGGAGGACCAGGCTGCCTTTCCACCAATTGTGACCTGTGCCTCCCAGTGGCAGAGTCTTCCCACCCTGCTTACCTACTGCATGAAGGCAGGCTTTTGTCCTCCTAAGTACCATTAGAAACAAATATGGACGAGTCAGGCAAGGCCGGAGCTCTGGTTTGGGAGCCCGTGAACCTCTGCGGGCCAGCGGGTCCCCCTTGGGGTGGGCTGCATCTCATGGAGGGGGCGGAATGACAGTGTTTGTATAAAAGCCAACTCGATGCATGTTTGACCAGAGGCAGCGGCTCTCGGGACACAGGCGGTTCAGTGGGGCAGGGAGGAGACAGAGGGGCGGCGACAGGCTCTGGTGGGCTCACCCAGGGGCTGAGCTGGTGTCCCTCGCTAAGCAGGAAACCCCCTCTGAAGGGACTTCAAATATTCTACTTTCACATGTGGGGACACAGGCATTCTTCCAGCACTGCTTTCCAAACATGCAGGGGTGTGGCACCCTATCCTCTGTGCCTTGCCTGCCCCGGATGCCGGAGAGGTGAGTCACCCCAAGCTGGACTCAGCCCATTGCTCACCTCTGTCTCCACAGCGCTGACCCCTGGTTGTTCGTTTTCCGCCCTGGGTTCTGTGAAGGCGCCCCAGCTCATTTTTCTGGCTCATCCCCCTACAACCTACACTGAACGATATTCCCTTTTCCTAAACAGAAATCCCTTTGTGTTTCTTCCCGGGGCTCTGTCACCACTGAAGGCTTAGCCCGGCAGAGAATGGCCATGGCCTGGCCCAGCCAGCCTCGACGTCTGCACTGGAGCCCTCAGCCAAGCCTTCCACCACCTTCAGTAGCTCAGACAGATTTGAATAGCTCCCACCAGACCGGGACGGGTCAACACTATGCCCCGATTTGAATGTTCAAGGTGCACCTGAGTTTTCAAAGCACCGCTGTCTCTCTGGCCCTTCAGAGCCCTTCCTAACGCCCCAGGAGCACGTAACCCCTGCTGCTCATACGCCTGCACGTGGTTCAGACGGGGGTCCCACGCTGGCCCTCTAACAGCCCACCACCCACAAACAGAATCCATTCTGACGAGGAAGGGCAGAAAGTGAAGACTTCCTCCGTTCTCCCTCCTCTGTGGCTGAGTTACACGTTTGATTCTACCTGCTTACTGTAGAACCTTCTGTAGTATCGTGCATAGACAGGCATATACATCACGGTATTTGAAGTGAACTCACAAAGGTGGGGAGATCATAGACACGCACAACCGGACTCGGTGTGGACAGAAGAAATGAGGCTGGGCCAGCAGGGGAATGGGGCCCCACGGCCCCCGCTTCCTCTGTCCCACAACAAGACAAAAGCCCTCATCTCTGCCTTATCAAGAGCAAAGAAGCCCATGGGCTAACTCCCCAAACCAGGGACTGCCTCACCTTACACGGCAAAAGAGACTTTGCCGATGTGATGAAGGTGAGGACCTCGGGGTGGAGACGTGACCCGGGTCCTCGGGAAGTGCCCCCTCCCCCTTCACGCCTGGGTAGTGAGGACAAGAACAGTGAGGACAATGGTGTGCCTTTACCCCCTACACGTTTCCAACAAACATTTTAAACATGATTGATTGATTTGGGACAGTGAGAACAAGCAGGAAGAGGGCAGAGGGAGAGAGAATCTGAAGCAGACTCCCTGCTGAGCACAGAGCCCGATGCTGGACTGGATCCCACGACCCTGAGATCAGGACCTGAGCTGAAATCAAAAGTCAGATGCACATCCAATGGAGCCACGCAGGTGCCCCCTCAACAAGCATTTTCAGTGTCCATCGGGTCCTCTCGTGGGTACACAGGGGACATATGCGTCCACCCTGTTCCAGAGACTTCAACCCTACTAACAGCAGTGCACCCACCTCTCTGTAGACGAACTTCTTCTGTCTAATTTTTCCTTATATTTGTTTCTTAGATGAACCCTGGGAGGTAGGAGCAGCCGGGGGTACCATTATCCCGAATTTAGACATGAAAATTCATGGTCAAGAAGTCAGTTGGGTATTGAGCCTGGATTCCAGGTCCCAGACCATTTCCACAGTCGCCTAACTGGCTCCAGGAGAAGCAGTGGGGGTGTCCGATGAGATGGGCAAGGTCATGGTGACAATGATGTGGATGGTAGGATAATATCCAGGGACCTAGTGGTGAGAATAAGGTTTCTGAGAGGAGGTGCTCCCTTTGGCTCAGGGTCTGAGGAGGGCCAGAATGCCACAGGTTCTCAGTGTCTGCATGTCAGGTTGCTAGCTTGACTGTGGCGTTCTGGAAAAGGCAACATGGACCCCAGCAGAGGTTAACACCACAATCCCACGCAGAAGGCAGGGCCCATCTGAAATGCTGTAAGAGTGTAGCAGGCCCACCTGTGTGGTTCCGGTGTCCTCTGGAAATGCAGAATGCCTTGAAGCAGAAGTGAACAGAGGGGACTTTGGTTGTCTAGGGATCGGGCTGGTGGGACAGCAGACTAGGAGCTCTGGAACAGACATGAGCAGATGTCATTGAACCATCATTCCCTGGGTCCGGACTGGAGGGGAGATGGGCACAGCCCCCCTGGAGGCATCCAAGGAAGTAGGACAGTGCTACTGAAGGTGGGAGCGATGGTTGTGCAGAGAACAGAGTGGGGAAGCTTGCAAGGAGACATGAAGAGCAACCTTGACCAGAAGAGGGATTGCAGAGTTCAAGGTCCTGGAGATGAGTGCTGTTCTTAGTCTGCATGGTGGTGGGAACACTTAACATGAGATCTACCCTCGTAACAAATGCTTAGTGTACAACACATACAGAGTAGTAACAAGGATCTCTGACCCATTTGTCTTGTTTAAGTAAGACTTTGTACCCTTGACTGTCACCTCCCCGTACCCCCACAGCCTCTGGCAATCACTATACCATTCTCTGATTCTACAAATATGACTATTTCGCATAGTGCCATTGTGCATCATTGGTCTTCCTGTCACTGGCTTTCTTCTCATTATGTCCTCAAGGTTTGTCCATGTTCTTGCATATTATAGAATATTCTTTATTAAAGCTCAGTAGTATTTCATTGTATGTATATGCCATATCTTACTTATTCATTCATCAACTGGCAAACATTTAGGTTGTTTCCATGACTTGACTACTGTGAGCATTGCTGCAATGAACACGGGAGTCCTGCTATTCCCTCAAGATCCTGGCTTCCATTCTTCCAGACAAGTGCCCAGGTTCATAGGTAGTTCTGTGTGTGATTTACTGAGGAGCCTCCACACCACCCTCCACAGAGGCTGCACTGTACATTCACACATCATTGCACAAGGCTCCATGTCTCCACATCCTCCATTCGACCCTAAGGTCCAGCTTACCGGGAAGGGGAGATGTAGGGTCGACTACCTGGAGAGGAGGCGGCCATGAGACCTGAGACAGACATCACGAAAATCCCCGGCTCGGCTGCCCACCACACCCAGACATGAGCAGGCAGAGGCCATCTCATCACCTCTTCCTCATTTACAAAATGCTCCCAACTATATGTAGCTCCTAAAGTTGTCCTGAGGGACTAAGTGAAATGACGTCACAGTCACAGATTTAGGTTTGCAAAGATGACAGTTTTTCTCTAAACTTGGATTTAGGTCTCTGAGCTCTTTGAAACTGAAATGTAACTGTGGGTATCAAAGGGGTTTCATCCATTCTGTACCCTGAAACCTTTTCGGGGACTTGGTCGAGAGTGTTTCCCCGCCTTCCTCAGTGGGAGATGAGGCCCCCAGGAGGGAAGTCTGTCTCGTCTGTGGTCCCCAGCAACCATCCTGTCAGGCTCACCAATGTGAGGTCACAAGGCTGAGGGAGGGGCTCTGGCCTCCACCCACCAGGCTGACTGAGCTCAGGCTAGTGTAGACACTAGTACGCCACATTGGGTAGAACCACATGCTGTGGGGCCTGAAGCAGAAGCGGCACCTCTCTGACAAAGAGACAACATTGTGAATCCCAAATCAGGTTCAGAGCTCAGAAGGGGTTCATAAACCGAGGGGCCCTAAAGCTTAAGCTTCATGGGGTTTTTGGGAAATCCATGTCCACATGTGTGTTTGGGGCAAAGTCAAGTGACCCTCAGTGTTTCATCTGCACAGTGGGGATGATGATATCTTCTCGACTGGGTGTCATAAGCATTAAATGTGGTCTTGCCCAGTGTCGGCACACAGGAAGCACTCACAAGGTGAACAGTGTCCTTACAAACACCAAGGACATGGAAGGCAGGGTACTCCAACTTGTTATGGGCTCCTGTGGAGAAGAGATACATGAGACGGGAGGTGGTCAGATGCCAGAAGAAGGAAAACAATAGCAAAAGAAGAACATCTCTGCACAGAGATAGAGGAGCCAGGGAAGCTGACAATCCCCTGTTGGGTCGGAGATAAGGTGATCACAGCATGACTGATGAGGAGACCAAGGAAAGGGGAAAGTATTCCATCACCCATGACTCCAGTTTCCAGGATCTCACCAGCTGTGGGTGTGATTCATTGTCCTGACCCTTCAGGTCATCCTCATTTGCTGACAAAGACACCACTGAAATGATATCTTTGAAAGGCTGTCAGTACCAGCTATGGATAAGGAAATTCAGAACTAGCTGTGGATTATAAACCAGCTGTGAATTGAGACCAGCTGTAATCGAAAACCAGCTAGAGACAGAGAGCCAGCTGCAGATTGAGAACCAGAGGTGGATTGAGAATCAGTTATGAATTGAAAAACCAGCTATGAATTGAGAAACAGCTAGAGATAGATAGCCAGCTGTGGATTGAGAACCAGCTGTAGATAAAGAAGAAAGCTGTAAAAGAGCATGTAGGGGAGGCTGCACACTTTTTAGGAAAGTCAAGTTGAGAACAGCACTTGCTGCCAGTGGAGAGAACCATGAAGTGTACTGAACAAATGTTTGGGGACAACAATGGTGTGAGACAGTCCCAGGGTCTTCCCCCCTAAGGGTCCAGACTCTATAAACTCAGGGACAGACTGTCCTATTTTTCTGTAATAACATCTTATAATCTACTAGAAAGTATTCCCTTTCAGGTGGGGAGACACTCAGGTGGGGAGTAGGAGCCAAACCAGGCCTTTGTATCAGTAACATGCATCTACAGTCAGTAGAACTGGGAAGGACAAATCTGTGGGTCTCCAAAGAAGGGTTGTAGAAGTTATGATAGCTTAAGATACACATGGTGAGTAAGTAAATGCATGAAAAATTCTAATTTCCCATAAAACTGAAAATTTGAACTATGAAATCATGAGAGATAAAATTGTAACTATTATTATTCCCTTAGCAATACAAAAGTTAACACTTTAAATGTCTTTTTTTGAATTACTCTTGCATTTAAAACTTGTGTTCATAGTCCTATAAAAGCCGACTGAACAGTTTAGTAGGAGGGAGCTAAATTTCAAATATCACAATTACTGTAAACTACCAATCAGAACATCACATACCACTTGTGTTTCTTGAGGGTGTGTCCATTTGTTCTTACCATGGATGAACCATACAGATGGACGCCATGTTCAATACTGTATCAGTAGGCCTCAGCTCAACCAAAGAACTAAACATAACTATGTATATTTGAGAAAAGTCTTCTACATAAACATGTTGCTTGCTAAGGTCCTTGAATGGCCTGAGAAAAGACATCACAGCCTGTGCTACCATGCACTGGATGAGAAATTGTAAATGAGTATGCGTGCATACACACCCATGTGTGCCTCCAGCTCTCCATGTAAAATTGTGTGGAGCTCTTAAGTCAGCCTATCTTAAAAATATTTCTTCTAGACATTTACAGGAAGAATCTACATTCTATCTGAGAAAGATTATTACAAAACTCTACCAATTAGCTCCCAGACAAATGAAGTCCTTAGAAAAGTATTAAATTATATTAATTTATTTTAGAAATGTAAACATTTTTATGAATAACAAAATATCATATATTGGCACAAACTACCTTGAAGCCAAATCTACTCATATTCTCTAAATCAGCTCAAAGCACAGAAAAGGTGACTCCCCATTTTTCTAAATGTTTTATTTTTACTTATTTATATATCTCCTCTCTCAAGAAAAGGATTTTGAGATGAATCACCATAAAACAGATATATAAAAAGGCAGCAGAAGAAAATTTAATAGTGATAAAATAAAAACATCACATGTTCCCTCTTCCCTCTGAATTCATTGCCAGCATTCCAAAGGCGAGATATCATTAAAGAAAAAAGAAAACTTAAAAGAATTATTTTAAGGTAAATCTAAATTGGGTCAAACATCTCCCCACTAAAAAAGCAGTAACTTTATTTTGAGATAAATGCCATTTTATGGGAAAAAAATAAAATTAATCCACCAACTGAAAAACAAAGATTCAGTTCGATAACCCAGAGACATACCAACCATGACTATGTAAACAAAGGCAGTGCATCCATACAATAGAGTCCGCTGGGGTGGAACACAGGAATGAAGCACTGATTCAAGCTACCACATGGACGAAGACTCATCGCTCAGAAGCATTATGTCATGTGAAAGAAACCAGGCACCGCAGATCACAGACTGTATGCTTCCACTTAAGTGAACTATCCAGAGCAGGCAGGTCCACAGGACAGGATAGATCAGTGGTGGCCCAGGGTGGGGGCAGGGAGGGGAAATATGGAGTGTCTGCTGATGGGCATGCTTTTATTTCCTAGTGTGATGAAAATGTTCTAAAATTAGATCAAGATGCAAAATACACTAAAAAAAAAAAAAAATTGACCTGGACACTTCAAATGGAAAATTTCACTATGAGTAAATTTTTAACTGAGCAAACCTTTTTTTAAATACAGTTAAGCTATAAAGGTAGGTCACAGAGGAATCTGCAAGCATAGAAAGGGTTTTCCCCAGGCTCCATCCCAATGTTTGAGCAAATGCTTGTTGAGTCCCCATATGCTAAGTCATATAGAATAAGGCAGGATTCGTTTCATCTGGAAGGATTTTCAAAACAAATGTCATCCACGTCTCACCCAGAGGAGGGAAAACCTCAGTGGATCCCATGGAACACATGATTTCTCCTTGTACCTACCAAGAGGAGTCATCTCCTAATAGTTAAAGAAGTAAGTAGTCTTAATGAAATTATTTACTGCTTACCAGTAGTGACTTTAAGATATGCAGTGGTTTACATGCATTGCTTTGTGTGCCCAGCACCCCCAGGTCTGGGGACAGCAACCCTATTTCCTGGAAAATCTACCCAGTCACATTCTATTCATATGACTCCTGTGGGAGCCACCACTTGGTCTTGCTCTCAGGATTGGTTGGGGGGATGGGGCTTGGGCTGGCTCAAGACCAGGTAATGCTAGTGCTCAACTTGGCCTGTATAAGTGGGCTCCATTCCCTATGAAGTAGGAAAAGCCCCCTCTCTTTGCTGGCTGTAACCCCCCAATAAAAATGGAGGTACTCAGGAGCCAGGGAAGACAGCAGGGGGATGAAGTGGAGCAGGGACCTGTACAGTGGAAAAGAGAGGGAGAGATTCTAACCATGCTCGAATACCTGACCCAAGAAAGCCAGAGGCCCATCAGCATCCCTGTCCTTATAGCCACACTGGGTTCTGGGACAAAGATCAAGCCTTGTATTGTTCCATTTAGTTTTATTATTTTATGAAATCTCCTTTTCATTTACCTTGTTCAAGTTAGGTTTCTTCCACTTACTAATTAAAGTCTCAACAAAAAAACTATCAAAAATGATTATTTTGGTTGTACTTAGCAGGGAGTCTGCTCCAGGATTCTCTCTCCCCCTGCCCCTCCCCCTGCTCATGCTCTGACTCATGCCCTCTCTCTAAAATAAATAAATAAATCTTTTTTAAAAATCTCTACCACATAAGAAAGAGTTTACAGGAGGAAAAGCAAGGTGGCCAAAGAGTAGGGGACCTCATTTCATCTGCTCCCTTGAATTTGGTTAGATACCTATCAAATCATTCTCAACACCTACAAATTCAACCTGAAATGTAAGAAAAGAATTGCTGGAATTCTGCAAATAGAAGTCTCCACTTTTTGCAAGGTAGGAGTTGGATCTGAGGGGATATATCGGAAGATAAATGGCGGGGGGAAGGAGCCTCCATAACCTGGCTAACAGAAAGTGATATAGCTCCAGAATGCAAAATTGGAACCTTTAGAAGTCTGCCTCAGTGAGAGATGTCCCTGACTGAAAGGTGCTCAGTTGGTGAAGTGGGCAGAATCCTAGGTGGGACAGTGTAGTCTCTGGATTCCCAGGGTCACAGAAAGAAGGGGGGTGCCTGAGCTGACAGAGTTCCCAAGCACTGGAGTGGGGAAATTGGTTACAGTCAACCAGCCTGAAAGGGGACTCTCAGATCATTTTGCCATAAACCATAAATGACAGCATGATTGGATGACTGCTCCCAGAAACCCTCCATCTTCCCCTGGGAGGATAGTGGGGGCTAGGACCATAGAAGTCTTCAGAGTTTGGAAACACGAAGGTGAAGATGGCTTATCCCTGAGGGTTTACTGAAGAGAGGTGCCATCTTTCAGTTCCAGGGTGGAGACTGGAATGCAGCCATTTTTATTTTTGTCCTCTAAAGAGTCCCAGAAAGGCTTCAGGGCACAAAAGCCACAAAGAACAACCCAAAGGAGCTCACACCTGAGCCCAGCCCCCTGGCAAGGGGTGGCACAACTCTGCCCAGGCAAAGACACCTGAGAATAAGCACAGCAAGCCCCACCCCCCAGAAGACCAGCTGGAGCATCAGGAAAATACCAAGCTTACAGAGCACATAGGACTGCAAAACTCCAGGGCTACAGGAAAATTGTATCTAGAACCTGAGGGGGTTTCCTTCATGATTCATTTACCTTTCATTTTAAAGTTTTCTTTTTCTATTTTTCTTTTGTTCCATTTCAATTAATTTTTCATTTTATCAACTCTTTGTTTTTAAGTCTTTTTTTAACTTTCAATTTTACATTTACATTTTATAGATATATTCTTCATTTCTGGTTTCGTTTCACAGTACATATATACATATAAGTTTTGCTTTCTTTATGGTTTTGGGATTTGGTGTCTTCTAACAAACCAAAACACACCCAGGACCGCCCTTTTTTCTTTCTTTTTTTCTTTTTCCTTTCTCTTTTGGTTTCTGACTCTTCTGGTTTGTGTAGCATTGATTTTGCTTACATCGTGGTTGATCTTTTTTATTTTGTCCTCTTGTTCATCCATTCTTCTCTGGGCAAAATTACTGGACAGAGGAATTCACAACAAAAGAAAGAACCAGAAGTAATACTCTCTGTCACAGATCTCATCAATGTGGATATAAGTAAAATGTCAGAGCTGGAATTCAGGATAACAATTATAAAGTAACTAGCTGGGCTTGAAAAAAAAAGCATAAAAGACGTTAGAGAATTTCTTAATGCAAAAAAAAAAAAATCTGATCAGGCCAAAATTAAAAGTGCTTTAACTGAGATGCTGTCTAAATTGGAAGTTCTAACAGCTAGGGTAAATGACACAGAAGAGAGGTTCAGTGACATAGAAGACAAGCTGATGGTAAAGGAAGCTGAGGAAGAGAGAAAAGCAACTAATAGCCCATGAGGGCAAGCTGTGAGAAAAAAAGTGATACCATAAAATGAAACAATATTAGAATTATTGGGGTCCCAGAGGAAGAAGAAAGAGAGAGGGACAGAAGGTATATTTGAGCAAATCATACTTGAGAACTTCCCTAATCCAGGAAAGAAACAGGCACTCAAGTCCAAGAGGTAGAGAGAATCCGCTCAATAAAAATAGATCAACACCTCAACATATAATTGTAAAGCTTACAAATTTCAGAGATAGAGAGAAAATCCTGAAAGCAGCTCAAGACAAGAGGTTATTAACCTACATGGGTAGGAACATAAGACTGACAGCAAACTTATCCACAGAAGCCAGGCAGGCCAGAGAGAGCTGGCATGATTAATTCAGGATAATTAATGAGAAAAACATGCAGCCAAGAATACTTGATCCAGCAAGTCTGTCATTCAGAATGGAAGGAGAGATAAAGAGTTTCTAGGACAAACAGAAACTAAAAGAATTTGTGATCACTACACCAGTCCTGCAAGAAATATTAAAGGGGATCCTGTAAGTGAAGAGAGAACCCAAAAGTAACACAGACCAGAAAGAAACAGAGACAATGTACAGAAACAAAGACTTTACAGGAAGTAAAAGGGCACTAAATTCATATCTTTCAATAGTTACTCTGAATGTAAATGGCTAAATGCTCCAATCAAAAGACACATTGTATCAGATTAGATAGAAAAGCAAGGCCCAGCCATATGCTGTCTACAAGATATTCATTTTAGACATAAAGACATCTCTAGATTGAAAGTTGGGGGGTGGGGAACCATTTATCAGTTAATGGACAACAAAAGAAAGCTGGGGTAGCAATCCTTATATCAGACATATTAGATTTTTTTAAATTTTAATTAGCTTTTAATTTGTACTTTTTAGTGTTTTATCTTACTTTTTTATTGTGTTATATTAGTCATCATATAATACCTCATTAGTTTTTGATGTAGTGTTCCAAGACATATTAAATTTTTTTAAAAGATTTTTATTTATTTATTTGACAGAGGGAGATCAGAAGTAGGCAGAGAGAGAGGGGAGGAAGCAGGCTCCTTGCTGAGCAGAGAGCCTGATGCGGGACTCAATCCCAGGACCTTGGGATCATGACCTGAGCTGAAGGCAGAGGCTTAACCCACTGAGTCACCCAAGCGCCCGACATATTAGATTTTAAACCAAAGACTGTAGTAAAGGATGAAGAGGGACATTTTATCATACTTAACAGGTCTACCCAACAAGAAAATCTAACAATTATAAATATTTATGATCCAAACTTTGAAACAGCCAATTATATAAGCCAATTAAAAACAAAATTAAAGAAACACATTGTTAATAATACAATAATAGAGGGGACTTCAATGCCCAACTCAGAGCAAAGGACATGAAGATCAACATGTTTGCTTACATGAAGATCAACAAAGAAACAAGAGCTTTGAATGACACACTGGACCAGATGGACTTCACAGATATATTCAGAACATTCCATCCTAAAACAACAGAATACACATTCTTCTTGTGTGCAAGTGGAACATTCTCCAGAATAGATCACATACTGTGTCACAAATCAGGTTTCAACCATAGCAAAAGATTGGGATTATTTCCTGCATATTTTCAGACCACAATGTTTTAAAAATGGAATTTATGCGCAAGAGGAAACTTAGAAGGAACTCAAACACTTGGAGGTTAAAAAGCATCTTATTAAAGAATGAATGGGTCAACCAGGAAATTAGAGAAGAACTTTAAAAATTCAGGGAAATAAATGAAAATGAAAACACAACTGTTCAGAACCTTTAGGACACAGCAGAGGTTGTCCTTAAAGGAAAGTACATAGCAAGGCAAGCCTTTCCCAAAAAATAAGAAAAGTCTCAAATACACAAGCTAACCTTAGACCTAAAGGAACTAGTGAAAGAACAGAAAATAAAGCCCAAAACAAGCAGGAGAAGATAAATAATAAAGATTAGAACTGAAATTGATGAAATGGAAACCAAAAGGACAGTAGAATAGATTAATGAAACTAGACACTCGTTCTTTGCAAGAATTAAAAAGATCAATAAATCCTTAGCCAGACTCATCAAAAAGAAAAGAGAAAGGACCCAAATTAACAAAATCATGAATGAAAGAGGAGAGATCATGACTAGCACCAAGGAAATACAATTTTAAGACATATTATGAGCAACTATATGCCAACAAATTAGGCAATCTGGAGGAAATGGATGCATTCCTGGAAACTACCAAAACTGAAACAGGAAGAAATAGAAAACCTGAACAGACCCAAAACCAGCAAGGAAATTGAAGCAGTACTCAAAATCTCCCAAAAGGCAAGGGGCCAGGGTCAGATAGCTTCCCAGGGGGAATTCTACCAAACATTTAAAGAATAATTAATACCTATTTTCCAGAAAGTGTTTCAAAAAAAGTGTTTCAAAAAATAGAAAGGGAAGGGAAACTCCCAAACTCTTTCTATTAAGCCAGTATTTCCTTAACAAAGACCTCACCAAAAAGGAGAATTACAGACTAATATCCCTGATGAACACGGATGCTGAAATTCTTATTAAGATACTAGGCAAAAGGGGGCACTTGGGTGGCTCAGTGGGTTAAGCCTCTGCCTTCGGCTCAGGTCATGGTCTCAGGGTGCTGGGATCGAGCCCTGCAACAGGCTCTCTGCTCACCGGGGAGCCTGCTTCCCCCTTTCTCTCTGCCTGCCTCTTGGCCTACTTGTGATCTCTGTCAAATAAATAAAATATTTTTTTAAAAAAGATACTAGGCAAAAGGATTCAACATTACATTAAAAGGATTATTTACCATGACCAAGTGAGATTTATTCCTGAGCTGCAAGGGTAGTTCAACATTCACAAATAAACCAATGTGATATATCACATTAATAAAAGAAGTACAAGAACTATATGATCCTCTTAATTGATACAGAAAAAGCATTCGACAAAATACAGGACCCTTTCTTAATTAAAAATATCCAATGTGTAGTGATAGAGGGAACATACATCAATATCATTAAAGCCATCTATGAAAAGCCCAGAGCTTATATCAATCTCAATGTGGAAAAACTGAGAGATTTTCCCCTAAAGTCAGCAACAAGACAGGAATGTCCACTCTCACCACTGTTGCTCAACATAGTATTAGGAGTTCTAGCCTCAGAAATCAGACAATAAAAAGAAATAGAAGGCATTCAAACTGGCAAAGAAGAAGTTAAACTTCCACTCTCTGCAAATGACATGATACCTGATGTGGAAAACCCAAAAAACTCCATCCCAAAATTACTAGAACTCATATGGGAATTCAGCATTATGGCAGGATATAAAATCAAGGCACAGCAATCAGTTGCATTTATATAAACTAACAATGAATCAGAAGAAAGATAAATTAAGGAATTGATTCCATTCACAATTACACCAAAAACCATAAGATACCTAGGGATAAACCCAATCAAAGATGTAAAGGATTTATACTCTAAGAACGACAGAACACTTATGAAAGAAATTGAGGAAGACACAAAGAGGTGGAAAAAACATTCCATGCTCATGGACTGGAAGAAGAAATATTGTTAAAATGTCTATGATGCCCAAAGCAACACACATATTCCATGCTACCCCTATCAGAATACCATCAACAGAGACAGAATAAATAATCCTAAAATTGTATGGAAAAAAAAGACCCTGAATAGCCAGAGGAAAGCTGAGAAAGAAAACCAAAACTGATGGCATCATAATTCCAGACTTCAAACTGTATTACAAAGCTGCCATCATCAAGACAGTATGGCACTGGCATAAAACAAACACATAGATCAATGGATCAGAATAGAGAGCCCAGAAATGGACCCTCAACTCTATGGTCAACTAATCTTCAACAAAGCAGGAATGAAAATCCAATGAATATTGTTTCTGCACATTGTTGGGAAAACTGGATACCTAAATGCAGAGAATGAAACTGGACCATTCTTTTACACCATGCACAAAAATAAACTCAAAAAGGATAAAAGACCTAAATGTGAGACAAAATCCTAGAGGAGAACACAGGTAGCAACCTCCTTGACCTCAAAAGCAACAACTTCTTGCTAGACATGTCTCCAAAAGCAAGGCCAACAAAAGCAAGTATGAACTATTGGGACTTCAATAAGATAAAAAAGCTTCTGCACAACAAAGGAAACAATCAACAAAACAAAAAGACAACCTATGGAATGGGATATTTGAAAATAACATCAGATAAAGGGTTAATTCACCATCTATAAAGAACCTGTCAAACTTAACACCTACAAAACAGATAATTCAGTCAAGAAATGGGCATAAGAAGACATCCAAATGGCCAACAGACAAATGAAAAATTGCTCCATATCACTTGGGATCAAGGAGACACAAATCAAAACCACAATAAGATATCACCTCACGGGGCACCTGGGTGGCTCAGTGGGTTAAAGCCTCTGCCTTCGGCTCAGGTCATGATCCCAGGGTCCTGGGATCGAGCCCCACATCGGGCTCTCTGCTTGCTGGGGAGCCTGCTTCCTCCTCTCTCTCTCTGCCTGCCTCTCTGCCTATTCGTGATCTTTGTCTGTCAAATAAAAAAAAAAAAAAAAGATATCACCTCACACCAGTCAGAATGGCTAAAATTAACAAGACAGGAAACAAGAAATGTTGGCAAGGATTCAGAAAAAGGGAACCCTCTTACACCGTTGGGAATGCAAGTTGGTGCAGCCACTCTGGAAAACAGTGTGGAGGTTCCTCAAAATTTTCAAAATAGAGCTACCCTATTACCAAGCAATTACACTACTAGTATTTACCCAAAGATAGTTATCCAAGGGGACACCTATACCCCAATATTCATAGCAGCAATGCCCACAATAGCCAAACTGTAGAAAGAGCTAGGATATCCATTGGCAGATGAATCCACAAAGAAGATGTGGTTTACACACAAGCACACACACACACACACACATGCACACACACACACACACTAGAATACTACTCAACTATCGGAAAGGGTGAATACTTACTATTTACATCAGTATTGGTGGAACTGGAAGGTATTGCGCTGAGGAAAATAAGTCAATCAGAAAAATACAATTTTCATATAGTTTCACTCATGTGGAATATAAGAAATAACACAGAGGATCATCAGGGAAGAGAGGAAAAACTGGGAAGTCATTAGAGAGGGAGACAAAATATAAGAGACTCTATAGAGATTCTATAGCCATTAGAAAACCATAGAACTATAGAAAACAAACTAAGTGTTGTTGGAGGGGTGGTGAATGAGGGGATGGGCATTAAGGAAGGCATTTGATGTAATGAGCGCCGGGTATTATATGCAACTGATCAATTATCCAACACTACATCTGAAACTAATGTACTATATGTTGGCTAATTGAATTTTTAAAAAGGAAGGAGTTTTCATATCCATCAGTTAACCACAATTTACCAAAAAAGAAAAAAAAAGGTTCAAAGACAATGAACAAGGTTAGGATCTGATCATTCACAAGGGTGTGTTATAGATGGCACAAATTTTCCACTGAAACACAAAATTTTTCTCTACAGCCTTTTGATCAAAAGTAATCTCAAAGATTATTCTTGTTCACAAAATAAAGTTGATTTGGCTTCATTTCTTTTTTTTACATGGGTGCTATAAAAATGGTAATTTACCTTATAGGCCTTCTTAGGATTGCTTTGCTGGAAATTTTCATAAGGAATCTCAGACTCAACATTCCTGAGGCTAAGAATCTAAGCCAAAAATCTGCATCAAATTTTACAAGCAACAGCTATAGATTTGGGTGAATTCCTCTCTTCTCGAGGTCTCCCAAATATCTTAACATTCCTGAGTCTGCCAACAAGTGACCATCCTTACTCAGTTGTAAGGTTTAGAACCTGTAAGCAAAGTACCAGACCAGTTTTGCCAAGAGGACTCTCAAGCATCAGCTTCATAAGGTCAACCTTAGCTCCTGAGAAGTGTCTAGTCCTATGTGAGTCAGTGAGTGTCCTTCCCAAACATGACCTTCTGGTCAAAGGCTCAGTGATTCTAACCATGCCTTCTTAACAAGGACACAGTCTTATTGAACCTGTGAAGATAACTATACTGCCATGAAAATAAGAAGACTTAATGAAGTTTCAGAATTCTAGAGCATCAGGCAGGGAGAACAGGATGTCACTTAAATGATCTTTCCAGATTACAAATCAGAGTCTACCAACTGGTTCTAATTTATAGAAATCTTAGAGAAAAGAGAAGGAACTTCCTCACCCATTCAGAAAGCAGCAGAAAAGCATCAACCATATTCCAAACAAAACCCACAGTCATCCCACATCAGTTCTGCCAGTCCTGTGTAACTAATTCTTGTTCTACTTGATCTTAAGTGGACAGTCTCAGGAGACCATCTGTTCCTCAGCTGGAATCTAGAAGTCTTGACTCAACCACTGGTGGGGCCTCTAAGACTATGGCTCATTTACTATCAATAATTTTAATTTTTTAATAGATTTATTTATTTGAGAGAAAGAAAGAGAGTGCACTGGAGGGAGAAGCAGATGGAGAGGGACAAGGAGCCTCCATGCTGAGCAGGGAGCCTGACCTGGGGCTCAATCTCATGACCCTGAGATCGTGACCTGAGCTGAAATCGGGAGTCAGACGCTAAACCAACCGAGCCACCCAGTCATCTCATCCCCGTTCCTGAGAGTAATTTTCAAAAGTGAATGATCTGATGAGTTCGCTACAAGAATAAGAGAACTGACAAGGGTTTTAGTTCTTATTGTAGCTTTCAACACAAGGTAAAAAAAGTCAATCCAAATTTTACACAAAATATCCATAAACATAATAATGAACGCTATTTTCAAAGAAGAAGGAATATTACACCTAATCTATAAAAATGGGTGAACGTAATCTTTCCAGGGAAAGATTCCTTCAGACAGAACATATAATAATCTTTATTTTTTTAAGATTTTATTTATTTATTTGACAGAGAGAGAGAGAGAGAGATCGATCACAGGTAGGCAGAGCGGGGGGGAGGGGACAGGCTCCCCACTGAGCACAGAGCCCCATGCGGGGCTCGATCCCAGGACCCCGAGACCATGACCTGAGCTGAAGGCAGAGGCTCAACCCACTGAGCCACCCAGGCACCCCAGAACATATAATAATCTTGATGTAGCACATCATGACTATGCTAAGGCTTTATCAAGAATATCAAGTAAAGAGACTCTCCCATCCTGGAGGGGGTCCTAAACTCCCAAACACAAAGGCTCGTGATAGGAGTCCCCAGCTGAAAACCACTGGCTGAGAAAAATGCTAAATGCAAGTTAAAGTTGTAATAAATCTAACCTTTTCAATAATAACTGAAACTCTGCCCAATAGCACTATATTTTTGCCATAACAGGGAAGCAGGGCAGGGGGATGCTAACAGACGGCGAGAGCACTCACCCATCCCTAGATGCTGCCGGTGCAGCAGAAGGTCCTGGGAGCCCTGTGTCAGTGACATTTGCCCACACAAATGTAACCTACGGGAGGCCGGCATCCCTCTGCAGCAAATTCACATAAGAAGTAAAAGTATATAAACTTCAATCATGGTTAATAATATTTCAGTATTCAATTTTACTTATAAGCAACATGTGTATTTAAGGAAGATGTTAGCCAAATGAATTTAGCATTGGCCCAAGATTTTTAAGATACCTTAACATCTAGAAAACTATCTTCAAGTTGGAATAATTACTATTGACATAGAGTGTGTCAGAATAATGATTAAATTGTGGTTAACTTCAACTTTGTATGTTGTATAATTCTAAACATTTAATAAAAGTAAAGCTAGCTTGCTCAACACATAAACCTGCATAGGTTTAGGAGGAATTGCCCAAGAAGACACAAAATGTACACTTCTGTTATACTTAACATTGGAAACTCAGAGAACACACAGTTTGTTTTTATTAAGACATAATAAACTACTCTTGTTTGCCAAAGAGCTGTCTAAATTTCATGAACCTGAATTCTTAAGGCATTTCAAATTGATTCCTATAGGAATAACTTTGTTTTCCCCATTGAAAGTATTACAGGTTAAGTTTCTTGAATTTCTAGGAATTTAAAAAATGAAATTGAAATTATAGAATCACTTATTTATCTATGAGCCAATCAGAATAGAGCCTCATTCAGAGACTCTATAACCTAATTTGGTAATACCATCTGAAGATGGGAAAATACCAATACTTTACATAATGAGAAATAAAGGCCTTTCTGAATGTACATCTACAGACACAGAGGGAAAGCTGATATCTTTCATTCTAAAATGTCAGCCATGGATCAAGCATAAACACAGAAACACAAAGCTTAACACTTCCCAATGGGCATGAAATACTTCAAGGATTTGAGCAGAAAAAAAGACAAAGAAAAGAGCAACAGACCAGATTCTCCGGCTTCACGTAACAAACTCTATAAACCACAAATCCACTGGAGATGACCAAAAGGCCCGATCATGAAACCAAAGCACTTCAACACCCACAATCAGGCAAACTCCCCGAAGAAGCACACCCCGGTCCACACCAGGCCACTGACGGAGGAGAGTTTGGAACAAGAGACCCGGAGTGATGCTCCCCAGCAGCTGAGAGCAGAGCCCAGGGGCCGGGAGAGCCTCCCTCCCTGGGGGAGAAAACGGAAATCCCAAGACAAGGTCCAATCCACCCAGGCCAAGGCACCACCTGTGAAAGATAAAAATGCCCCAGACTGTGCGGGAGGCGGTGGTCTTCTGACAATTCTAACAGAAGCAGTGTGCGACTGAGGGACAATTCTCTCTGGGGCAGGAGAGCTAGAATGAGTAGAACCTGAAGACTGAGTCTCGCCGGCAAGAGAGAGTAAGTGAAGCAGTGGAGTTCTCGTTAAGCAAGGACAGGATGCAGAGAACGCTCTCAGGAGTGACAAGGGTCCCGACGGGGCTGCCACTGAGGGTCTTTTACTGAAAACTTGACCAGGGAGCTTGTGGCCTTGAGATTCCTGTGCTGTCCTGGTCTGACCAAGGACAGTTGATAACACCCTTCATGACTGACTTCTTTGAGGTCTGGTCATGTTCCGTGATTACACGGTGGCCGCCAGAGAAAGCTGTTCTCTAATATCCAGGCCCGGTGGTCTGCTCTAGACCCTTATCTCTTGTTCACTCTCTCAGAGCCCGGTCGGGACCCACTATCTCTCCCTGCCTATACCTAAGCCCTTCCTTACTCAAAGCTGGGCGAGAAAACCTGGAGTTTGTGGAAAGGAGAGAGCCACGGAGGAAGGTGAAGGTGGGTCTTATGAGAACACAACCTCAGCCAATGCCCCAAAGGCCAAAGTTGAGGGGCTTCCTCACCATCACAGGATCGGGGATAAGAGGCTGCCGGTAGGTCCAACCCTGTCCAAGGGAAGAGGACAGCGCAGCCCAGGCATAGCACTCTGGTGTGGCCCCTGCAGTTGGGGGGCTCGGTGGTGCTGTGGCGGCCCCCCACTGGGGGACCCGCTTCATGTGGAGCTGGGAACGAGAGCCCCCACATCGGGAACCACGCATAATGGCCGGTCACTCAGCTTCTCCCTCAGCCTTCCAAAGTCTGGACATGGAAACACTACAACCTCCTCGCACATTTCCAGTCTTCATGACACAAAGGAACTTAACAAGTGTTTAACCAATAACCAATCCTTATAAATAAATTTCGAGTTTTTGTTTTGTCTCCTGTAAATAAGAATTGGACTTGTGTTATGAGTTTCACCATTTTTCAAGTTTGTCTTATTTATATTCCTCAATTTTTAATCTCTGATTCTGGCCAGAATGCTGAGGAACAGCCAACAATTCCCACTTGTTATTTTCTGTCGTGTTTGGATGGGACTCACGTTCTATTATTAGGCTATTGTTTCTCGGTGAAGAACATGCTGAAAAGGCACCTAAAAATCCATAATATGATTCCTAATCCTGCTGATTTCTTACTTTAAAAAGAGTCATAGGATTAAAGAGAAATAACCTGGGACATTTAAATTAGCATTTTTAAAAGCACTGCCTGAAAAGAGGAAGCATTTTTCTCACATAACCATCATTACACAACAGAAAAAAAGAAAGGGAGATCACAACACCTCACACTGAAACACCGCCTTCCTCAGAATCGAGAAGTCATGGGAATTCGAGCTGAAAACCCGTCGTTGAAATGGTGGAGAGCTGAGACCCAGAAAATCAGGAAGTGACTTTTAAAGGGGAGCTCCATGGGGTTATCCTGGGAGCGTCTAACGTAAGTGAGCTTCTGAAAGTCTTCGCACAAGCATTCATGTAATTATGCCATGACTGTCATCGGCTGAATTTCGGGTGAGGGGGGAGGGTTGGGAGCAGGTGGACATGATGGACCCAGGCGGGGCAGAGCTCAGATCCTGGCCCCCTTCTTCTGCCGTGGCTGACGCCCCCGCCCACCGAGTGGTATCAGTCAGCGTCATGCAAATTCCTCTTAACTCCTGAAGCCATTCTTAGTCACCTTAGTATGTGAAAATCTGAGAACGGACAGCTCATATGTCTTTACCGATCACAATTTGGGGAGTAGGTAACGAATACAGGATGAAAGAGTGCAGACAGATACCTCTCTGTTGGAGTAACACGTCCTCAAAAAATTCAGAAATCCTTGTGGAGGACCTTAGGAAACCCAGCCAACAGCCAATTCTTAAATAGGGGCAGAAACACAGAAGCACCACCCGTCAGTCCTCATTTTCAAACTCCTTGCATTCCCTTATTTCATTTCAAGAACCGCCGGGTAGCAGAAAACAGCTACGCTGTGCGTGTTTCCTAGGGGACCACAGCTTCCAAACTTCCAGAAAGCAGAAAGGGAGTCGGCCAGAGCTCATCCCACAGGAGTGAAATCACCAACACGCTGAGCGCCCAGGAGGGAAACTTACAGCAAGGACTCCAGAGGCCTTGGGTTCTCATGGAACAGGCCTCATGTGGAACCTCAGTGAGCCTCTAATGTTACTAAATTTAGAAAGGAAATGGGGACCAAATAGGACAGCTGGAAAAATGGATAAAAGTCCTAAAATATGTTTTGATTCAAGAGTATTTTAATTAAAAAAAAAGAACAATTCTGTCTACATCCTCTTCCAGGATAACAGAGTAGTTCTCCCTGTCCCCCAGATAAGTACAAACAGGCATCCTGGACCGAATTCACCTACAATAAAAGCAGAAAGCTTCCAAACTGCTGGGAAGAAGAGGCATGCTAGCCGGGGACTTCGGAACCGAGAAACAACACCGCCGAGGTCCCTGGGTCTTCTTGTTGCTTCATGAATTCCAGACTCTGAGCAGAAGAAGCCACAGCCATGAAATCTGCTTGCAGGTGTCCAGAGGAAACATACTGAAGCTTTATGACAGAAAAGTGACAGCAAGTCAGTGAAAAAGATACACCAAGAAAACGCTGAACAGAAGAGAGCTGGTCAACTATTGATCTGAAATAAATTTTATTTTATTTTACCTTTTTATTTTTAAAGATGTATTTGTTTGAGAAAGAGAGCACGTGAGCAGGGGAGGGGCAGGAGGGGCAGGAGAGAGAGAGAGAGAGAGGCCTGGAGCAGACTCCCCGCTGAGCGCAGAGCCCTACACGGGGCTCAATCCCCGATGCCTCTGAAATAAAGTGTATTTTAAATGCCTCTCATTGGGGCACCGAGGAGGCTCAGTTGGTGAAGCATCTTCCTTCGGCCCAGGTCATGATCCCAGGGTCCTGGGATGGAGCCCCATGTCCTGCTCCCTGCTCAGCGGGAAGCCTGCTTCTCCCTCTCTTGCTCCCGCTGCTTGCGTTCCCTCTCTCGCCGTGTCTGTCTCTGCCAAATAAATAAATAAAATCTTGAAAACATAAATAAATAAACAAACAAATAAATGAATCCTATGCTCTAATCTTTAAAAATAAATAAATAAACACCTATCATCGTGTGCACAGGCAGAGGCTCTGGGGCCAAGAGCCCGCTGAGTGACCTGGGGTGTGTGGGTTCACTCAGCGTGTCTTAGTTTTCTTATCAGTAAGTGGTTTCTGTCCTCTGGGTGTCTGTGTCCAAAGTCCCCACCTCATAAAAACACCAGTCACTGCGGGAAGGCCCTTAGTGCAGCGTGACCTCATTTTAACATAGCTAATGGCGTCTGCAAATACCCTCCTTCCAGGGAAGGTGACACGCAGAGATCTGACTTTTTTTTTTTTTTTAAAGATTTTATTTATTTATTAGTTAGAGAGAGAGAGAGAGCGAGCACAGGCAGACAGAGAGGCAGGCAGAGGCAGAGGGAGAAGCAGGCTCCCTGCCGAGCAAGGAGCCCGATGTGGGACTCGATCCCAGGACGCTGGGATCATGACCTGAGCCGAAGGCAGCCGCTTAACCAACTGAGCCACCAAGGCGTCCCAAGATCTGACTCTTCAGAGCACACTGTGCACCAGCCCGGGCCAGGGACGCCCTATGCAGCAACCGGCCAGTGGGCCTTGGGCCTACGTGTCCAACAGAGAAGACTGATAAAGAGCAAAGAAAACCCAACGAGCACAGACATGTGTATAAATGCCGGCTGCCACAGGCTGCTTAGTATCAAATCATGGGCACGACCGAACAGCCCCCAGGAGGGAAGGGAAAGCCTGGGATTTGTTCCAGGAGTGTGGACAGTGGCTAAAGTGAGTGAACTAGAAGGACGTGCACGTTGCAGACCAATGTCGAGAACAAAATGTGAGGAGAAAAAGCAAGGCTCATAAAGATGCCTGCCACCTAACACCGGCGATGTTTTAGACACACCAAATATCTGAAAAATGAAAAATATGTGGCGGTTACCTCCCTGTGTGGGAAGCTGGCGTGGGGGTGGTACCCATGAACTTCAGAGAGGAACAGGTGGGAACGAAATGAAGGGCTCAGCTGTATCGGTGCGGTTCTGTCTCACAGAAGAATGGAGCAGCCCCAGGCAAATAGCCCCTCTGCTCACACCCATGTCCTCTTAGCCGGACACCTGCGGGTCTCTGTTACTCAACTTCCTCTTCCATATGTGCCAAATCCTTGTAATTAAAACACAGTCAACTACTGGGTCCATATTTGTGGCTATCATTTTAGACCCCTGTCACCTATGCACGCAGGGCTTTACAGTTCTGAAACGGAGTGTGTGTCTTTGTACACTGGCTCGGGGTCAGTTCCCAGAACCCAGCGGAACGCCCGGGAGACTTACACGAGCCACGGGGAGGCTCTCCAAAGCTCTTCACCCAGTGGGACATCCTTGGGCCCTCTGGGTTGGCACCCAATCCAGCATCACCTCCCACTGAACACTTCTCCTAAAAGTAAACGTGACGAGCGGGCACTGTTGTGGTCCCCAGGTGTCCCTCTGCCCCACGCCAGCCAACGGCCCGGAAGAAGTTCCCTGCGGACTCCGCTCCGGGCTCGCCGCCAGCCTGCAGCCCGAGAAGCCTTACCCAACGCAAGTCCTGACCCCTCTTGGGGTGGACGCTCCAACTTCCTTCCCTTCCAGGGTCTGGTAGTTGCAAGACACTCGCGCTCCTGCTTTTGTCTTACACTGTGTCGTGTTTGCTGGAGGCAGCCGGGCTCCGTCCGAGTCTGATGCTGCGTGCCGACGCGAGCTTCCCAGGCTGTCCTAAGGGAGGGCCACGATCTGGGAGGGTGGATGGCCTCACTGTCCTGGAGGGCAGACGTCCCAAATCAAGGCGTGAGTGGTGCGGGTTCCTTCTAGAGGGTTGTGAGGGAGGATGTTTTACTGCCCCCTCCCCCAGCTGTCGGTGGCCTCTGTGGCTTCTTACTGTGACACTATGACCTCACTCCCCCCCCACAATAGGCCTCCTGTCTCCGCTCCCTGGGTGGAAAGTTCCCTCTTACAAGAACACAAGCCATTGGCTTGTGCTCGGCCCAACCCAGCATAATGTCATCTTAAGTAAGTGACATCTGCAAAGACCCTATTTCCAAATGAGATCACGTTTACAGATACCAAAAGATAAGACTTAAACATCCCTTTTATCAACCCACACTATTGTCAAAACGACCTCAGCCAATAAAAAAAAAATCTCACTCACTTCATCAATCAATAAAATTAAAAACGGATCCTGTAGGTCCCCAGTTAAAGTGTCCAGAGGCTCTGGGACCCTGGGATGGCGCCAGCCCTCTCGAGACGGCAGGCCACCATTCCGCCCGCAGCCCCCAGGCTGGCCCAGCGTTCGTCCGCCCCCCGAGGAGCTCGTGCTCCGGCCCACTGCATGGTCTCTAACCGGGCCGCACCTGCGCATCTGCTGGGCGACTCTGACATCCAGGAACTGTTTGTGAGAGCCACGGTGGCGTCTGCACACCGGCGAACGTGTGTCCTCTCTCACCATCTAGCCCTTGGGGAGGAACACGTGTAGGACGCGCCCAAAACATTGTTGAGACCCCTCTTTTAGAATTGCCTTCAAAGACTTCCGAAGACAAAGTCGTATTGTTTTTGACTCAAAACACCGTCAGCGCCTCATCACTCTTACCTGTCCTTCAAGAGAGAAAGATCCGTCACTGCCAAGAATTGTCACAAGATTAGACCTCAGAACTAATGAATATTTTCAAAAAGAGCAAAAACCCCCACAAAGTAAAAAGGCAAAAAGAACCGTTTTTATCAACTCATGTCACATACAGCTTCTTTTCCAAATACAGAATTTTTTACAAAGTACTAAGAAAAAGGCCATAAACGCAAAGAAAAAAATGATAAAGGCCCGGAGCAGATAATTCTATAAAATGCGCTAATCACGTGGAAGGAGGCTGACTTCACACAGGCACGGCAGCTACTCCCCAGAGGCTGGCTGGCTCGGGAGGACACTCCGCGGGCGAATAAGGCAATTTGGCAACATTATCAACATAGCGCATGAGCTGTTGGTTTGCAAAGTGGCCCCGGACTTGGAGGGCGGGAGCGACCAAAGGCCGGGGCAGGGCACCCCACACAAACAGCTGGCCGGTCTGAGTGCCAGGAAAACTCCTCCGGGGCTTGTCCCGGGCCCCAAGGCGAGGAGGCCTCCAGCCGCCACATCTTCAGGTTTGCGGACAGCCCTTAAGGGCCTCAGCCACATCCAGATGTCCTCCGCACCGCGGTGCTCTCTCCAGCCCCCCTGCTCCCCGAACAGCTCCTAGTAGTAGGCAGAGCTGGGGCTCCAGCGCGAGCACAGGGCTGGTTGGCCTTTCATGGCCGGCCAAGCAGACAGTCGTCCTCCCAACAGCCCCCCAACGCACCCCTATCACCCAGGAACCACCCCACACATATATTTAACCATGTGTAAAATGACGTAGGTCCAAAGAACTTCTTTGCAGCTTACCTGTTAGGGAGGAACGGAAATAACTTAATTGGGTCCTGATAGGACTAGCCGGTTAAACGGTGCTGCATTCAGAAAACCAAGTTCTATTCCGATGTTGAGAAATGAGTATACTCCTCAAGCCCTACTATAACACTAGGCGTAAGAAAGCACTGTGTAGAAGGGCTTATAAACTTTATATTCTGCGTATAAACTGCACATAGTGGAAAGGGGGAGAGAACGTACAGACATCGCACGCACACAGAAGCAACCGCATAGTCTGCAAAAGCCCGGGCTTCTGGAAGGGCTGACGGGCGATGCACAGGGAGAGCTTGTGCCTCTGCACCCGGGAGCCCATGAGCTCGGAGCCAGCCCCGCTGCAGACGCTCTGCCCCTGCTGTTTTCGGGGGCTTGCATTTTATGGCGCAGGATTTCCACAGGATGGGTTCCAAAAAATGCTCTCAAGAACTTCACAGCTTTCTGATCATTTAAATGATCCCCTCAGTTACCATACAAGTGACATTTATAATTTTTCCATTAATTATTTGATGACACGTGTTGCTCCAATGTTCCCCCGTCTAGATACAGAAGTCAATGACGAGGAGAAAGTCTTACTTCTTCCATTGCTTATTTGGCTTCCAAGCATCAATAAAATAAATGACCATGGTAATATCTTTTCATCTATTTCTCATAATGCTGGCATTAAACTCAACAAGATTAAAAAACATTTTAAAAAATAAAATAAAATAAAAAATATTTCCGCAGAACAGGACCTTATGCTTTTTGAGTTATACCCAAGGACTCAGCAGTGTTTTGTGATATGTTACTTCTCTGGGTGGTGATTCCAGCTTTTCATGATTTTCTGTGTGTATTCCAAAGTCAGTACTGTCAGGCAACACATTCTTATAAATCATTTTCCAAACATAACATTACCAAGATTTGACTCAAGTATATTCTATTGCTGCATTTACAAATATTTATGAAGTGTTTACAACATGTCACACAAAACACAGACTCTCTTAGACCTACTATTTTTTTAATATTTTATTTATTTGAGAGAGAAAGAGAGAGAGTGAGAAAGAGCATGAGAAGGGAGAAGGTCAGAAGGAGAAGCAGGCTCCCCGCAGAGCAGGGAGCCGGATGCAGGGCTCGATCCCAGGACTCTGGGATCATGACAAGAGCCGAAGGCAGTGGCGTAACCAGGTGCCCTTAGACCTACTCTTAAAATGACAAAGAAGAGAGAGAAATATAAATAAGACTAACCAAAAAAAAAAAAGAAAAAAACTCAACAATCGAACCTTATAGTGGTCTTTTTATGGAAAACATTTTCCCAGGCTTCCTTTTTTTTTTTTTAATTGCCCCGTTTCATGGGTCTGCAGGAGTATTCCAGCTAATTACCAGTGGCCAGGATGTAAGAATCAGCTGTTCTTCGAAGGAGCTCAAGTAAAACTGGGTTTTCTGAGCAGACGCAGAGGGTATCCAGCAACCAAATCTGGGCTGCTGCTGGAGCCCGGGGCAAGCGGACTCCGGCTGAATGGTCTCTTCTTGCCCTTGGCCAGACCCAGCCATGCCCACCCGTTCTGAGACCTCTGGGTCTGCTGCCTCTTCTCCTCTGCGCTCTGCAGACTGTCCCTGCTGGTTCCCAGTCTCTGCCTTCAAGGCCAGGGCCCCACTGCGGCACTGTCCCTGCCAGTCAGAGCCCTTCCTCTATGCCCACAGTCCCCTGAGCGAGACCCAGAGGGAGCCAGGCTCTGCCTAGACCAGGGTACAGAGGGCCCCTCCTAGCCCAGGCTCTGGCGGGGTCAGCGAGCTCATCCAGAATCCCATGGAACGCCGGGGTGACTTACAGGAGCCACGGGGAGGCTCTCCAAAGCTCTTCACCCGGTGGGACATCCTTGGGCCATCTGGGTTGGCACCCAATCCAGCATCACCTCCCACTGATCACTTCTCCTAAAAGTAAACGTGACGTGTGGGCACTGCTGTGGTCCCCAGGTGTCCCTCTGCCCCACGCCAGCCAACGCCCCCTGAAGAAGTTGGTGCAAGGCGAGGCAGACGAGAAGGGAAATGGGGTTTTGTCTACAAATGAGTCGACGTGTCTTGTACCAAACCCAAGGTATCCGGAAGGGTCATTCCAGAAATCAGTGTTTGCTTCAAGAGTGTGTGGAGATGTTAAAAGATATTACGTATTTCCCTGAAAATACGATCTTATATTGCCCGCTTACGAACTTTTACTGTTCAGCGGTTATCATCAGTGTAAATCTCAGAGTTCTCGACTTCGGTGACCTGCCCTCTCTTTCTGCCCAGCCTTGCTTCTGAGACAGCTTGTCCCCTCCACACTCACCCTCACTTCCAGAACTTTCTGCATCCTGCAGGGCTTCTTTTCCATCATTAGCACTTACTGTTGTAAAAATTATGCTGAAATACTTTTGTTTCTGGGTTTTCAAAATCACTTACAGTCAGGTTTATTCTGGGTGGAACAGGGAGGTGGGAAAGCAAGGGGGCTCTCACAGCGAGCCCGACCACCCCAGGAGCGTGGCCCCCAGTGCCCTTTCCTGTCCACTCGAGGAATCAGATCAGGAAAGATCCGAAACCGGTTCCTGGGAAATCAAAGTAGTGAAGAGCTTGCATTTCATTGGCCTCTCCTGTGGCATTTGCATGGTGTCATGAATCAAGCTTCAAAATCAAGTTTCAATGTTACAACGTCAGACTTTCCATCATCAGCGCACAGAAAATTGTGTTTTGGGGGAAGGCAGGAGACGACCTTTCAAATGCTCCCGGCTCCAACTGGATTCTGCATTCGTGTGAGGCTGCCCTTGGCTGCCCCCATGTTTCCGTGAGAGTGTCTATTACACAGACGAATACATGGCGTTTTTCATAAAATCGGCGATGATTGCCTCTGCCAAGCCCGGACGGCACAGCTACCCATCAACACACACCTCGTATAAATTTCCACAATGAGCCAGACATGATTAAATAATCTTTGTAGAACAGCCTTTGAAATTCTGCTTTTATCTACATTTTTTATAATAGTCAGCAGAGAACTGATTACATCCCTCCCAGAATAGAATAATTTGGCATTTTAAAGAAGTTTGGAGGCACACATTAGCACAAAAAACACATCACGCTCCCGCGCATTGGGCGCACACGTCTTAGAGGCCGTGTCCCGGCACTTTGTCTCGCGGCTCTTCCAAATGCTATTTTTTAAAAGCATCCAGATGTCTATCCTGAAGGCAATTATTTCCTTAAAGTTCATAAGAGTTGGAGACAAATAAAAAAATATTTTAACATTTGGATGTTTATCCCCCAGCCATAGACGTTGAACACTGAATTCACCACGACCCTAAAAGTTGTGGGGGAAAAAGCCTATGTATAAACTGAGCCGCTGACGGCAGAAGTCTGCATAGACTCCCCGTTCTCTTGGGAAGTGTGGTCAGTGCCTCCACAGGGGGTGAGTTTCTATGCCCACTTGACTAGTCTCCATCATCGAGCTGCTCAGTCAGAGGCGTATCTAGCTGTGTCCCTGCGGCTATCTTGGCAGACATGATTAATGCCTTCAAGCCGTTGCCAGTAAAAAGATGACCCTTGAGAATGTGGGTGGAGCTCATCCTATCAGCTGGAAGCCTTCCGTGCAAACACTGAGGCTTCCGGGAGAAGAAGGAATTCCGGCCCAGCCTGCAGCATCAGCTTCTGCCGAGGCTGGCCCAGCCTGCCCTCCGGCCCTGCAGACTCTGGACTGAACTGGTCTCCACAGTTTGTGATCCACACCCTTGAAATGACCTTCGAGGGAGATGGCCAAAGGATCGACCCCTGCGTAGACCTCTCTGACTCTATTGGTTCTGTTTCTCTGGAGAACCCTGACTGATCACCTTCTCCCACTGGAATAATAATCAATTTATAATCCACCTCTGATGGATTTTGCAAGGATAGGAGCCCTGTGAATGTACTGAGATATATTGTCTTAGTGAATTCTTTATGGCATTGGGCCAGTCTTTTTCAAGCCATGATCCGAGTGCCCTGCAGAAATTACCTGTGTGGCTAACGTGGCCAGATGCAGAAGGACAGCTTCCAACTGGCCTTTGTTATTTCCAGGATTAACCTAGAGGATCTGATTCCTTGTGACGGGGGCCATGTGCGCTACACGGTCAGAACTTCCAGGGGCACACGGGGCGCAGAGGCTCCCGGTCGATCTGCACACGCCTCCCCACGCGCTCCTGGGGTACAAGGAGAGTCTGCACTGAGTACTTCATCAGCATTACCTGCATGTCTCTGTCGACTTACAGGTATTTGTCTCATCGCCCAATTTAGATAATCGTAGCTAAAGTCAGACGCACCCACGAAGAACATCATTAACTCTTCGGAAGAGATCTGAAGGTCTTTCTCTAACTAAGATCGGATGGTCTTTCTCTAACTAACACCTATGAACCCTCTAAATGCAAAGTGGAAATTGCAGATCAAGCCTCCATTTCCTAGAAGATATGTTCACAGGAAGAGAAACTGACGCAGGTGCCAAGTGGCTTCTCTGCCAGCCCTTACTGCTCAGGGATCCCACCTCTGTTATGCCTCACAGCATGGCATTGTTAACAAGACGCTGTGCGTTCTGGGTCTAAACCCACAGCGTCCATGATTTCGTAAAGGTGGGTTCAAATTAAAAATTGAATTATAAATAATGCACTTAAAATGAATGAAGGGACCTTTCTTTCAAAAGAATCTTATGTTTTTTTTTTTATTTTACCTTTTTAAAGATTTTATTTATTTCAGAGAGAGTGCAAAAGCGCAAGCATGAGCAGGGGGAGCGACAGAGAGAGAAGCAGGCTCCCCACTGAGCGGGGAGCCTGATGCGGGGCTCCATCCCAGGACCCTGAGACCATGACCCGAGCCAAAGGCAGACGCTTCACCAACTGAGCTACAGAGGAATCCCTAAAAGAATCTTGTGGTTTTTAAATTTTTCTTTGTAAATCTGGACTTTTTTTTTTTTTTTGGCTTTTCTCACAGCAGGGGTCAGGTGAGAGTGAGAACACACGGGTGCTCCATGAGGCCACTGGCGCCTAATTCAGCTTGACTGGTTGTCCCAGCAATGTCTGCCCCATACCATCACTGGGGTGGTCATGCGTGCATTTACCCATTTTGGAGTGTGGTCCTCCTGGGGCTCTTGAGTAGATTAAATACCTCACAAAGCAGAGACTTTTTACTCTTATGTAACAACAAGAACTCGTAGTTCTACTAGTGCTTCACCTTTCCCTTGTGTTTCACGCACATTCTCTTCCTTGCCTCTCACGACCTCCTGTCATTTTCCTCTGCAGATGAGAGGTCGTGCCTTGAAGAGGACCCGTGACTCAGGCGACAGGGTATGAGGGATCCGAGGAGCTGTGGTGAAGCAGGACTTCCCCCCAGGCCGGGGTCCTTCAGCGTCAGCACGTGTCCTACTCTGTGATCGCCCGCCCTGGCGTCTTTCCGAGTCGGCCCCGGACACGGAGCGGATTCACATCCGACCTGCAGACTTCTGCGTCAGGACGCCTCCCTCCAAGAGCTCTTCCTTCCCCGTGGGCAGCGGAGGACAGGTCTGCACACACACGTCTTCGTTCTGTTTGGTTTTGAGATGTTGCCCTAGCAGCCGGCTCTACTCTCCTGTACTCGGGTAACATGCAGGATGGAGGACGGAGGCGAGACACAAGGACACCTTTGCACCCGACTCACTTACAAGAAACTGACTCCCAGCAAGGCCATCAGCCCGTCGCCAAGTACCACTGTGAGCAGTGAGGAGGCCGGCATCTCTCTATGGGTGGGAAATAGGAAAAACCAGCTGAGCATATTTTGCTAAGTAGGAAAAGCAGAGAACAGAATAACCCAGCACAATTACAGTTTTATTCATACAGAGGAAGGACAACATTGAAGGTGAAAATGCTCGCTATGCCTGAGTAATTACATCTCAGGGGAGTAATAATCCGGAGCTGTTTATTCTTTAAAACTGTGTCTCTACATTTTCTTTTAACATGTTACTTGTTTATTTGACACAGAGAGAGACGGAGAGCACACAAGCAGGGGCAGCGGCTGGCAGAGGGACAGGGAGAAGCGGGATTCCCGCTGAGCAGGGATTTCCCAGGCGGGGATCCATCCCAGGCCCCTGGGACCGTGAACTGAGCTGAAGGCAGTTCACCGACTGAGCCCCGCTGGCGCCCACGTCTCTGCATTTTCCAACTCTCAACCATAGGCAGGGAGTCCTCGGTAACACCATGAGTAACAGGCGGTCAAAGTCAATCCCAGCCACTCCTTGATCAGTGGTCGCTTGGTCAACCGTTGTCCCACGGTCCATCCCTCCGGCCACCCAAGGGTCATCTCAGGGACCAGCAGGGAAGTGTGGGGAAAGCTCTGGCCCCACCTAAGCACTACCGGGGCACGAGCATGGAGCTGCTCCTGGTTTGCAAGAGAAGCATCTTGGAACACCGCAGCACCCGGAGTGCGCTTTCCACTCCGCAGACCACACACCACCCGTGCTCAGCGGCCCACAGGGGCACGGCCACCATCCAAGGGCCGGCCACCGATTCCCAGCCCACGGAGCGAGCACTCAGACCCGCTGGTAAGGTATGACCTGCAGACATATACATGTATATAGACAGACGCAGAGAAGCGGCTGGGGAGGGGAGAAGGGCAGGTTGCGCCCCCTAAGGTCCCCCACTGAATGTTAACAATGTAACAATGTTAACAATGTTTTTTTAGCCGGTGAGCAACCTCTTCCCAGGGGAGTTCGACGTCTACAGCCTTGGGGCAGGTGTGTGCAGGCGACAGCGACAAGTGCCACGAGGGCTCGGTCCTATTCCTCAGGCGGTTAGGAGGGACCCACCTGCCCTGGCGGGGCTCAGGTGCACAGGGACCTCAGGGAGGAAGGAGTTTGTGCCCGGGCTGTCCCCAGCACTCCCGAGGCGGCGATGCATCTCTCTCGTTCCAGCTGTGATTTCAAGTCACCGGCCCTGAGTCCCTGTGCAGGCGGCAGGCGGCGTTTCAAAGAGAATGTTCACGCTGCCTAAGAGAACAAGCATCCTGAACCCCCTCCGGCGCTCTGTGCTCCCTGGAAACAGGAGGTCGTTTTCATTACTCCTGCCTAACCTTATCAGTCTCTTGTCTTACGGCCTCGGTCCAGTCGAATCTGTTGGCCTGGTTGTGAACATCCCGTGTGATTATTTCACTGACAGTTTTATTTCTGGTACCTATAAAAATGCACAGGTGCACCGCAGACAGCCAGCCCTTCCAGGGTGCCCGGCCCTGCTCGGACACCCCACACCCGCCATCTCACGTGGCCCTCGGGGCAATCGGAGGGATAAGGGCAGAACTATTGCCGCCATTCTCAAGTGCAGAGATGGAGTCACGCCCAGGCTAACCCGCTCACCCCAGGTCACACGTTGGAGAGCAGAGGCTGGCCCCGGACGGCCTGTCTCCTGTGCCCATGCTTTTACTACGATACACTCAGTGTGTCACCATGACAAAGATCTTCTATACGTGCATGTCACATGTAAATGGGAGCTGTTGCTGCTCCTGGCGGGGCTGACAGCATCTTCCTAAGCCAGCCGGACTGATGCCATCCCTTTGGGTCCTCGTGGATCAAGCAAGCTCAGCCGGCCCCACCAGACAGAAACTCCAGGGTCTCATCTGAAGATCGAATCCAAATAAGGCACCTGAGCTGCCGGGAGCATGGAGGAAAAGAATGACATTCTGGTGTGAAGCCCAGAGAGCAAAAGGGACCCTCATCACAGCACCTGAGCTGCCACGTCAATCCGCACCTGAAGGCAGATTTCTTCTTGAACTTTCTGGGATAACATGCAACGGGGTCCTTTTGTTGCTCAAGTTGTTGTTCATGTTGGTTTTCTTCTACCTGCACCCAATAAATACTTTGGTCCAGTAGTGTGTTGTTACGAGCGGCTCGGCACGGAATGAATCTGGAATGGGCTGCATTGGAGGTGGGCAGTGATTGGCCACCCCTGACCTTTTAAAGGGAACATATGGCTAAATGACCTCGGTTGGCCGTTGGCACTTGGGTGACAGACAGCCACAGGATTTGGGAATGGTAGGACGGTTCCAAATTCGGGAGATTGCTAAGCCCTGAGGGAATAGATCCTCGACGCTGACCACCTGCTGTGGACAGAGGAGACACAGACGATGGCGTGGTGTCCTGAAAACCTGTCTCCCCACAGCACGCCATCCACAGTAGGGGCCGTCCAGGGACTGAGAGCCTTGCAGGGGTCTCTCCCGCCGGGGCTGAGCCAGCGTCAGGGAAGCAGGAACTTGAGAGAAGGGAAGGTGGAGGCAGAGAGGAAGAATGATCTTCAGGCTATTCCCAGGCAGCTGGCTGTCCTTCATCTCTGGTTCTGCCCGTGGGGGTTCAGCCGCCGGCAGGGCCATCCCACTGGGCAGGGATGACGCGCCCTCCACTCTCTACCCGAGTGGCCCTGAGGCAAAGCACTTAAATGCCAAGTGGGGCAGAGGGAGAGCTTATTCTAGAAGCCGAGTTCCTGCCCCAGTGAACTCCTGCTCCCACGCAGTGACTGAGAAACCGGCCTGCTCATCGTTAAGCAACTAACAGGAAACAAATAGGGCAGAAGCCCAGCTTGTTAAAAAAGACTGTACTGCCAGCAAGATTGGAAACACACAGCCAGGTCTCCTGCCCCCCGGGCCCTCCATCTCTCCAGCCAGAAACTGGCTTCCCCGGGGGGGTGATGGAAGGCATCCCCTGGCCAGTCCCCAAGGGACCGATGGGCCCAGGCCTATGGGATTCTCTCCCGGACACAAGGCCACTCGGGGACCCGGGCTGTTCTGTCCGTCCCCAACGGTCAGTGCTGTGGGTTTGCTGCTCTCTTTTCCATGGGAGCTCTCATTACAGTTTGTCCTGTTTCCCTCTCTCATGGTAATGGGGGCAGCCACAGGGCCCCAGATCCCCCGAGCTACGCCTGATGGGGTGAGAGGGCTTGGCCTCTGGTGTGAGTCTGGATGAGGGTTGGCTTCATTGCAGGGAAGGCAAAGGTGAGAGCACATGCAGAAGCCCTGGGTGAGTCCTGCTGCCTGGCCGCTGGGACCTCACTGCTCAGAGGCCAAAGTCCCGTCCTTCAGCGCCAGATGCCTTCTCCAGAAGCACGTGCACTCCCGGCAGCTGCCCCCATGCCTTGGCTCAAGGACTCCCACTCCCCTGGTTCAGACCAAGGGCTGCCCCAAGACTTAAAATGGTCCCAGCCCATATGCCCCCTGGACTCATAGGGCAAAGCCTGGAGCCCCGGGGCTGCCAGCCACCCTGTGGGATAATGTAGGGAGACACTCACCAGGAATGGAGCTGACCCTGAGGAATTCAGAGACCGGGGAGAGAGAAACTGGGTCCTGGTCATGGCAATGAATCTGCCGGGACCCCCCCCCCCCACCTCAGCCACAAGGGAGGGTACATTTTCCTTCTCCTTTAAACATGCCCCTGGATCTTGGCTCTGCACTGGCTAGCCGAGCCACCGGGGAAGGCTGCTGCCCACAGGGATGCAGGAGAGAGCGAGATGACAGGAACACGAAGGCTCAAGATGCTTCCCAGGCCTGTGTGGGCCCTGGGTGGTCAGTGAGATCCTGCCTGGGTGGACAGGACGCTGGCATGGGCAGGCAAGGGGCAGGGCACAGGGGGATGGGGCAGCAGCAGGAGGCATGGATTTCTATAATTAGAAAGGTCAGCTCTGAGGACCCAGGGTCTTCAGGAAATGAAACATTTCTTCAACTCTGGCATAGAAGAGACTGCTTTTCTTTGGGTAGATCTGATGTGTCTTGGGCTACCACAGAGAGATCACCGATGATCCCCTATAATCCATGCTCATTTACATTCTTGTAATAGCCTGTGGTACATATCCTCTTGTCAAACAGAAATAAATTCTATTTTCCTGACCAAAACCGACCTCCGAAGTTGTTGCTTTTGGTTGCCATAAGAACAGCTATGTATAAATGTGTGATCACAGAGACGGTAATGCAGATATGCAGATTAATTGAATAATGGTTGGGTTTCTTTCGTATCACCGATTAGTATCGAATATTTTAAGGTGTAACATAAGTAAAAGTCACAAAGAATATGCATTCATTTCAGGGAAAACTCCTGGGTGTCGTTTACCTGGATGACATCTGTCGTTAGCCAGGAGAGTCACATATGAAATCATATCCTCATAACGGGTAGGGGAGAGTGTGTTATAGGACAGACTTACCGGGGGCAAGGTTTCCTGGAGGCCGGTGGATTCATCAAGTATGAAACAACCCCAGTCCCACCCCACTAGGATTGGGAAGAAACAAAGTCAGAGGAACACAGGGTCCACAGGCCTGGGAGAGATGCGCCTGGCGCTGCCCCCCACCCCCCATTTAATGAGGGCGTCCACCTGCCGGGACCACAGACCACAGAGGGGCTGCTGGGTGCTCGTGCAGCCGAAACAGCAGGGTCTCTCCCCGACCCCCATACCTCGCTGCATTCCTAGTCTTCTGTTTCTTAAAAAGGGCTCCCAGATTTTATGAGCTTTGGGCCCCACAAAACATGCACTGAAGGGTGTAAGGAAAGGTTAAAGGAGAGACATTGACAGTCCTTGAGAAGCACTTTCAAACAGGAACGTGGGCAGTTAAGGGCCCTTCTCTCCAGAAGGTTCCATCTGTGTCCAGACAGGCTGTCCTTTCTCACATCCTAAAAAGTAACGGTCTCTCAACTCCTCTAGCTGCTCACACCCACCCCCAGTTGCTTCCCCCCACGTAGCGAACTCCCGGAAAGGAGGGTATGCAGGCACTGTCTCAGATCGCCCCCACGCCAGTCGGGCTGTCACCCCAGTCCTGGCGAAGGTGACCCGAGGCCTGTCCGGTGTCCCGGGAGCCCCCACCGCAGGTGGGCCTGCTCCCAGGAGTCCTTGGCCAGCTCCTCCTCCCACCTGGCCCCTCTATGACATCAGGTGGAGCTTCTGCAAGTAACTCTCCAAGCTCCCACCCAGACCCCCCATTACACACCCCACTCAGTCTCCACTCAGACACTCAGACTCCGTGTCTGGGAGAGAGCTCCGGACCACTCCCTTGTCAGTGGCCAAGTCATTCCTTCAGCTGCTCAGATGCTCCGCAGTGAGTCCACAGGCTTCATCCCCCATCTCCTTCCTAACGTACTCCCTCCCCTTCTCTCTCCCCCAACCACGTGGGCTCCTGGGATTCCTTGACCACTAAACTCCGCCCACCCCAGGGCCTTGACACTTGCTGTCCCCATTTCCTGGAATGCGCTCCTCCATCCCCACCACTGAGATATCTCCACGGCTTGCTTCCTCGGCATTTGCTATCCTCCTTCCCTGTGTTGTTTTCCTCCTTGACTCTTCTTTATAAGGGTTAGGTCCTTATCTTCCTCAGGTGGCCTGCTTACATGGCCCTCCCTCTACCCGTTATCTTCCTGTGGGGTGAGCGCCCGGTGCACGGAGCTGTGGGGTAGCCACTGGGGCAATGGGGACACCAAAGATATGCACACCTACCCACCAGACCTTGCACTGTGGAGGCTGTCCTTGAGCTGGGCCCACGGGGCAAGGGCTGTGCGAGGAGGAGTCTGCCCTGCTGAAGGAATTGTCCTACCGGGCAGCAGGCTGCTAATGGAGCGTGTCCTCTGGGCACCCCGCCTGCCCTTAAAGACCCTTATCTCTCCCTCCTTCAGACCACTCGGGCAGAAGCCTGCCTATCAGTGAGACCCCTTCCTCTCCCTCAGCGTCTCTCCCTGCCCTGCCTGTCCCAAGGGGCTCTGCCTTCCGTCTGCTCAGCAGAGGGACCAGTGCGGGTCTGCAACCAACTTCTGACTCTGGCCCTTTCCACAAACACAGCGAGTATCTCTCACGGCCTACGGTGCCAGGTGCCATCCACATGCTTGCAGTGCAGTCGCGACCGAGATGCGGGCCCTGAGATGTCTGCTCCCACTGTGCCCCCGTGCAGCCCCAGACCCCGTGGGACACAGGAAGCAGATCCCACCCCACAGCCGCCTTGAGGACTCGTGGATGCATGGAAAGCCCTTATCACTCGAACCAGCAAAAGCCCTTATCACTCTGCTAAGTATTACTGCCATAGTGTCCCGAGGGTTCTGTCCATGCTAGTCCCTGCCATTAACCCAACCTCGCCTGAGTGGTGGAGACCACCGTCCTGAAGCTTCCCAGGCCACCTGCCCTTTGCTGGCTCGGGAAACCCCGCATCTCTGGGGTGGGATAGGGGGTGCTCGCCTACTGCTTCTGCCTTGGCTGCTGGCTCTGTCTCTCCTGCACCAGCTGGTTCCCCAAACCCTGTGGTTCCTCAGCCCTTCATGCCTCCGAGCTTGCTGGGGAGGCTGCCTGCCTGACCCCTTCCCCATCCAGCTGTGCACGCTGAGGAGCACGTAGAAAGACCTCGGGTCTTCTCTGGCCACTCCAAGTGCCCATGCAGCCGTGACTCTGCCCATGGGCTGCATGAGCTGGGGGAAGGGGGTCAGTGCTGTGGGGACAGCCACAGTTGGGGAAGGAGTTTAGGGGTGCTGTGTGGGGTTGTTGCGTGTGTGGCTGTGGTCTAGAGCTCTCAAGTGTTTCCTTGTCCACATGAGCTATTTTAATTGCCCTTTTGGAGTTCACGCCCCTCGTCTACTGGTACTTGTGACCCGAGCAGAGTCTATCCACGGACTAACTGGAATTTATGGTGAAACAGTCGACCTTCAACCCTATTCAGATAAATTATCGGCCTTGCGAATATCACCGGCAAATTGTTAATTACAAACCAGGATGAAAATGAAGTTCAGTCTTTGTCTAGCCAAAAATATAATTACAAAGTTAAGTCTGTTGATGAGGAAAACAAAGCAAGCTCAAAAAGGCATGCAGTCCGGTCTCCCAACAGTTACTAAGATTAATTTGTTGACTTCCCTTCGCTGGGTCAGCTGTAGCTATCGCCACAGAACAGAAGTCACTGAGTGTGTCTCGCGCTCAGCCAACCGTGCGGCTTGCCCCCGGCAGAGTGGTGAAGGCCGCCCTCATCATCCGCAGCCAACGCCGGTCAGAGGGAATCGCAATCATGACTTTCTCAGAAATGTCAAAGAGGCCATGAGGCTTGGCTCCTTTCCCCCCCACTTGTCCAAAGACCCCTTTCGAGTGTATTCAGCAAAATGAACCTCTGTATTTTGTTAAAGTGTGTGGCCGCCTCCAGGGAAAGCACGAGATACCGGCCCCCGCTCTGCCTCCGCCGGGAGGGGCCACCCAAGGACTGGGGCTTCCAGACATCGATCCCTTGTTCTACCGAATGGTCTTCCTCGCACATGCGCTGCTTGCCGGATCCCCGATCGCGAGTCTGGGGGCACTGTGTCCCCACACAACAGGCCCAGCGGAACTTTACAAATACTGTAACTGGCAAACCTGACACCGGCAGGGACGGCAGTCGGTGTATGTGAATTTTCTACAAAGCGCTGAAGATCGGCAGATGCAGCGTGAAGTGGAAGGTGAAGGTCGCTGTTTCCGCGGGACCCGTGGGGCTCTCCACCGCGCAGCCGTCACTCAAGTCTCAGTCAAGGAACCCCGGGCCCTCCACGGCCCGCTCACCCCAGGAAGAAGCGAAGAGACATCTGTGGGGGGGAGAAGCTCTTTGTGTTGCCGAAACAGGCATCCGGAAGAAGTCCAGTTTCTGGATGGCCCCGGCCTGACCTTTAAGAAGTTTGGGGCAGGGGGTGGGGGGTGAGAGCTGTGATGAGTGGTTTGAGTCAGGGAGGGGAGCTGGGAGCCTCCCGGGTGTGATTCCCTGCCCTGTGCCCCCCTAGTGTGTCTGACTCCCTTGTTCCCACCCTGTTTATGCATTTCTGAAGCGGAGGCAGAACAAGTAGGAAGTCTGGCACAACCAGCATCCCCTTTCCACTGCCCCTGCCCACCCCCATTCTAAGTCGGGAATACCACGTTCTCCTCTCACCTGTCTCTCCTGGGGAAGGGATCAGGTTCAACACTTCTGTCGCGGTGGACGTATTTCCCGTAGAATCATCCGAGTCCGAGCGTGGCTCTAGATCCCTGGGGAATATGAGGACAGCTGGTTGGGGCGGGCAGCCCTGAAGCCACATACAGCTGGCCCAGGGGACAAGGGCTCCCTGCCTCTTGCCAAGCACCAGACTTCCCCCTTCTCCTAACATATACCGATCGTGTCCCCACGGGCTCTGGGGAATCAGGCTCAGTTCGCTGACCAGGAATCTGAATCAGGAAGGACGCCAGCATCTTGGCTCTCCCTCCTCCCTTCGACTTTCCCACTGCCAGGAGGAGGCCAAGAACACGGGAAACGTCCACGAGACCACCAAATCCGTGTCCAGGTGACTCGAGTCCAGACCGCAGGCTTCCTTCGGATCCAGAGGATGACACCGCGCACAAGCCAACAGACGCTTTAGTGGGGCAGGACCCAGGGCTCGCCCTCCTCCCTGGGCATTTTCTGGTCTGTTCTGTGTGTGCCCCTTGCCTGCCTCCTCGGTGGAAACAAGCGTTTTCCAGCCGAGCACCTGTTCGGGTGCCAGGATCCAGGCAAAGCTCATCACCTGGGGTTCCCAAAGGCCGGGCTTGGCGGCCCGGGAGCGCTAACCCGGGCGCTGAACCGGGGATGGGGTGGATCAGGCCAGCAGCCGCGCTCGGCCCGAGTCCCCGCGCTGTGGAACCGGACAGGGTGTGGAGCAGACGTTATCTCAGGTCCCTCCTGGCGGCGGCGGCGGGCGGTCCAGAGGTTAAGCCCCAGGAAAGGTTCAGAGAGCAGGACTCCGGGCGGCCGAACGCGGCCTCGCCCCGCTGGCGCCGACTCTGCGCCCGGTCCCCACGCGTCCGCGGCCCTCCGCGCCGCCAGGCGGTCCCCGCGGTGGTGCGGCGGCAGGCGGCGCGGGGCGGGGCGGCAGGGGGGCGGGCTCGGCTCGGCCGCCGCTTTACCTGGCTCGCAGGAAGCCCGGGCTGCGGGGGCGGGAGGCGGGGTGCGCGCCGGGCCCTGGAGCGGCCGCCCGCAGTCAGCGCCGCGCGCCAGCGAGGACGAGCCTCCGGCCCCGGCGGCCCGCGTCTCGCTCTGCGGAAGGCAGCGCCGGCAGCGAGCCCCGGGAACCGGCTCCGCACGAGTGGGGCCCGGGCTGCGGAGAGGCGGCCTGGGACCCCGCGGCGCCCTCGGCTCGGAGCGGCGAACTCGCGGTGGGTGATCGCGCGGGGGCGGGCGGGGCGGCCCGGGGCTTGGTTTCCGCGCCCCGGAGCGGGGCCCCGGCACTCTGGGCGGGACCCGGGGCGCGGGGCTGTCCCGGGCAGCGGCGCAGGGGGCGGGCAGGTGGCAGCCCGAGGCCTCCCTGCGAGCGGGCGGGCGCGGGTTGGGCGCGGGGCTGGGGCGGCGGGCGCTGGATCCCGACGGGTTTCCAGGTGTGGCCTCCGGCAGGCCCCGCGGCCAGGTCGCGGGAAGGGCGCGCGGCCTAGAGGTGGCGGCGGGGGTGGGGTTTAGGGTGAGAGGTGAGGAAGGTCAAGAGGCCGCTCCTGGCGACAGGGAGACGGCTGCTGGGGGCGAGCTGAAGGGCAGGCTGGGGTCCCTGCCAGTTCCGAGTGCTTGCTAGTTCCAGGCGCCGAGCCCCGCGGACGCCCCCGCACCCCACCCCGGAACGAAGCAAGTTTCCCTTTGATCACGGGGGGGGGGGGGGGGGGCGACTGGAGACTCGCCTGGCTTCCGCCTGCGCCCGGCCCGTCCCGGCTCCGGCGCGCGCTGCCTGCAGCTGCTTGCTGAGACCACCTGCGCCCACCCGCGCCCACCCGCAGCCCCCTGGGCCCTCCTGCGGCCACCTGCGCGCCTGGCGCCTGTGACCTGGGGGCGCGCGCCCGCCTGGGCCGGGCGCGGTGGGTGGTGGCCCCCGGACGTGTTCTGCCCTCACTGCGCTGACGCCCCTTGGCCCTGGGTCTCCTGGGACGCTTGGTGGCAGCTCCTGGTTCTTTCAGGGTCCCCGTTCGCCCTCAGTTTTGGAAGGCAGAGTGGGGTTTACACAACGTTTAAGTTTCTTCGGGGATCTCAAGTCTCTGGCAGGAAATAGGCGCGTTCTGGTTCCTGTTCTCTGTTTTCCAATTGCGACAACGTGAGGATCGAGTGTGCGGGTCAGCTCCGCAGCCGTGGCCGGCGCTGAGGGGTGTAAACATGGTTCGGGGGGCCCCTGGCTGACCCAGGGGGGGACACCCACACTGGCTGGAAGGAGTTTTTCAGAGGAAGCAAAGTGTGGGAGCCCCCTAGCACCTGTGCTGATTTGAGGTCGTAACTCCCCAGGAACCCGGACATTTTACAGACCATGGCCCACAGGTCAGGGGCCAGTGGGCACCAAGGCTCAGGGCAGGCCACCCGTGGGCGGTGGTGGGGCCCGCTGGGACATCACTGCCTGGTGCCCGGAGCTGGGGAGCCCGGACCAGAGCAGCCCTTCTTGAAGGGTGGCCCAGGGGACCTGCTGGAGGCGGTCCGCCTGATAACATGTTTCTACCAGACAAGGGAAAGGCCCCAGGGGCAGTTTTATGTTTTTAAGTGGAACAAACAAAAACCCGAAGGGAAGGAATCCAGTTAAAAGTGACTGTACAGTGCTGGTTAGCAAGAACCCTCAAGGATTTAACTATTCTGAAACGACTGCTTTTATGAACTCAGGGTCGAACCAAAGCTCTTTGGTTCAGATCCACTTTGGAAGTCTTTCTGATGAGTCGTGCTTCTGCCCGAAGGTGACACAGTGTAAGACAAGGTGCTTGCTCTGGGACTTGGCACTGACTCGCCCCGTGGGGGGTGGGAAGGTCGGGTCTTGCTGCCAGGGTCCCTGGTGGCAGTGAGTGCCCAGGGGCGGAGGATATCGGCGATTTTCTTGCCACCTGAACTTATCAACGTTAGTTGGATCACGTGGTCACCAAGAGGCCCACGCTGTCCCCTCCCCCTCCCCGAGCCCTTGGCACCACTCATCTTGTTCCTCAATTTCTAAAATTTCGTCATTTCGAGAATGCTGTATGAACGGAGTCATACAACATGCAGCCTTTCTGGATCGGCTTTTTTCACTAAGCGCCATTCTCTCGAGGTCTGTTCAAGCTGAGTCCGTATTCTCATATTCTTTTTTATCCCTGAGTGTTTCGTGGGATGCATGCACCACCATTCCAGGTTGTTTGTTTGTTCATTTTGGCCATTCCCTCTTTGAAGGGCACTCGGGTTGTTGCCAGTTGGAGTTATTGTGAATACAGTTGTGCTGAACGTCCTTGAACAGGTTTTTGTGTGGGCTTAGCTTTCATTTCTTTGGGAAGGAATGCCCAAGAGTACAGTTGCTAAGTCATAGGGCAAGCACATGTTAAATTTTGTAAAAAACTGCCATCCTCTCTTCTAGAATGGCTGCACTGTTGTGCAAGGTGGGAGGGACCCAGGATGTGCACAACATCGACAGCGGTTGGCACCGTGGCCACTTTTTATTTTAGCTGTTCTATCGGGAGATGTGCGGTGACATTGTGATTTTGGTTTGCATCTCCCTCGTGGACAATGACGTTGAAGATTGCCTGCGTGTGTCTGCCACTGTGCACCTTACAGTGAACGGCCCATCCGTGCCCTTGCCCGTGTTCCAATTGGGCCTTCGGTCTCGGTAGTTCTCCCTATGTTCTGGACAGTGGTCCGGCGGCTGGCACTTATATTCTGGTAGTTGTCTTCCGTCTTCTTTCCACAGGGTTGTGGGTAGAGAGGATGTTTTTCATCTTGACGAGATCTGTTTATTAATTTTTCCTTTCAGGGCTTGTGGTAGGGGAGGGTGAGAACCCTGCCTAGCCTGAGGTCCTGGGGATTTTTCTCCTGTTTTGTTTTTTTTCCACCTAGTGTGGTCTCTCATCTTACACCTAAGTCTGTTGTCCATTTTTTAGTTCATCTGCGTATAAGGTGTGAGGTGCAGGTTGAGGGCTTCTTGTTTTGCTTTGATGCCTACGAGTGGCCTCTTGCGCCCGGGCTGTTGTCCCACAGAAGGTCACCCCTCGGTCAAGTTGCTCTGCTCCTGTCAGAAGTCACTGCCGCATACTTGTGTGGGTCCAGTTCTGGGTTCTGGGTTCTGTCCCACCCATCCTGGTGTCTGTCCCTCCACCGGCGCCACACCGGCTTGATAACTGCAGCCGCCGGGTAAACCTTCCATGGGGTGCAGTGAGTCCTCTTAATGTTGGTCCTACCAGAATCGTGGCGACCGCGCCATGTCCTGCGCCTTTCCGCACAAGGGTTAGAATAGGCTCCTTTAGGTCTACAGCTCTCAAGGGGATTTTGATTTTTTTTAATTAATTCACTTTCCTTAAGAGTGAAGGGGTTAACATTTTCCAAAAGAAAGAAGAAAATAAGGTTTTACTAGTAAGTGGTTAAACAAATTTTGTGTTTAGTTTTATAGTAGAGATGAATGTAAAAAATACACCAACAGTCACGTAAAGAGGAGAAAGAACATGGACAGATGGGCTCAGAGCGCAGAGGAGGACAGAGGCAGAAGAGAGGCTTTCTCAGAGTCTGACGGCCTAGTTCATGGCCAGCATGGACACACGCACTGATGCACCCCACACCCCCACACTTCTGCACACACACACACGCACACCTGCTCGCACCTGGAGTCCACGCGGGTGGTCTTGGGGACATTGCTCCTTGACACCTTCGTCCTCAGGAGGTTAAAGCAGCACTTTGCACAAAAAGGGCAACCACTCTGCTCCCCAAATGTTATTCTATTTATTTTATTTTTAACTGTTTTAGTAAGCAGTCCCCACACCCAGCGTGGAGCCCACCGTCAGACTTGAACTCACAACCCTGAGATCAAGACCTGAGCCGAGATCAAGAGTCAGACACTGCTGGGCCACCCAGGCGCCCCCTGAATGTTATTTTAAATAAGGTTTAATCTTCTGAATTTCTCAACCCAGGAGTTGGTTTTTATGTGACACTGTTCTTTCATAATACGTGTGTTTTCAGGACCTACATAAAATCCATTAGAGGCCTAGTTAATCTGCCCCTCTCCCGAGACAGATTTGTTTTCCAAAAGGACGCAGACGGACCGACTAATGGTGCCACAGGGCTCTGGAGGAAGGCTGTGTGTCCCGACGGGGAAGCCTGGCCATGTGCCTTCTCCACAGTCCCTCTGTCATCCACGGAATCCCGCAGGGTCCTTCCCCAGTGTACACACGAGAAGCCCGAGTTCTCTGGGGGGGAGCAGGCCTGTCGAGTGGCACGTCTAAGACGCGTGTCCCAAATCTCTGGTCCTTACAGCCCCCCAGAACTTGCCTTTACAAGTCAGAGGCCCCGGATCAGGACAGGGCTGCCCTCAGGTGCCCCCAGGCCCAGGCGTGTGATCCCGCCTTGTCCCTGGCAGGCCACATGAGCACCTGGGGAGTGCCCAGAAACCAGGGGCCTTTGCAAAACAGCTCATCTTGGAAAGAATTAGATAGGAAAACGTCCAGTTTTTCACCTGCAGGAACTCGAGAACATCTCTCTTGATGGCGATAGGACACCTCACCTCAGAACTCACACTGGCTTTGAAAAGGGGTCAGTGGTTCATAGATGGTGACAGGGAGGGTGAGTGAGGGGGTGTCTCTGAGGCGAAGCCACAGCCTTCTTACAGGAAATGAGTTTCTGCTCTGAGCCCCTTGGCTGTTTTTCTTCAGGGGGAGATGCTTTTCCTTGGTGTGTATTGCAAATTCAAAAACGCAAAAATAGTTTCTTACATTTTATGAAATGCTGTGGTTTTTCACAGCATGTGGATTTCGATTATGCAGAAATGAAGGCTTCGGTTTGGTTTCTAGCTCCCAGTTTTAAACCATCTAGCAGACGGTCAGTAGTGTGGGCTCCTGTCTTGTGAACAGGCGTGACTTGGTTGTACTTGTGCGCTGGGCTTTGGTTTGATCAGTCGTCAGCGTGCAGTGCCGACCATCTTGACATTCGGGGACCGCGTGCACTCTGAGCGCCGTGCGGCTGGGGGCCCACGCTCGCTCACGGAGCCACGTCCCGCCCCGCAGCCCGAGGGGGACAGAACCGTGGCCCACAGCTGTGCTGCCCTTCGGGACCTGGGCCCCGGCCCGCACCACCCCGCTGCTCCCTGTGTCTCCACCACCCCCAGCTCCGGCTGGAAGCCAGCAGAACAGTGACTTCCTGTGAGTGGGGCTCGCTGAGACATGGGCCCTAGTGGTGTGACAGTCCTTCCTGCAGTGATGTTTTCTGAAATTCACATTTCAGAGAACGACTCCTCTATATTGTAGTTAAATAGGGTGAGGGTTTGATTTTGTCCGAGGGGGACGCGAGCACGGTGGCCCCAGTGTTTTAAGTAAGGACAGGGCCCCTGATGGCCTTGTCCCACCGGATAGTCATCTTGCACAAGTGGTGTCCCTGCCTCGTGGGATCAGGCGACATGGATCACCCCCACCCCAGGGTGCCGGCCCGGCCGCATCCTGCCCTCCCCTCCCGTTAGGAATGTCTGTCAGTGCTGCCCCAGCAGCGGGAGCCAACAGCCAGGTACAAGCGCGGCTCCCGCAGCAGACACGGAGGCCCCCTCCCCATCAACCACCAGCCTAAACAGACAGAAGACTCCCTCAGCTGTAGCTCTTCCTTCCAGAGTCTGGTGGGAAGCCTCGAGACAAAGCACACACGGAGAACAATCCCCCTGGGTCTGTTCTGATGGCTAGCAGGGGGCGCAGGGGCCGTCGGGGCACGAGGGGCGGGGGGGCGGGCTAGCCGCTCCCCACCAAAGTGTCTGCCACCGCGGCCAGCCCGGCTCCGTGTCTTCTCGTGCGGCTGGGGGGCAGGGCTGACGCCTGTTTGCCCTTGGGTGGTCTGCCCACCGCCTGCATCGCTGCGCGCGGAATTCTTAGTAAATGCAGAGTCCCAGGCCCCGTTTCTGGCACACCGGCCACGGTCTTGGGGACCGGGTGCAGGAGTACATATTTTAATGAGCTCCCAAGTGAACTCCGAGCACCCCCGCTCCTAGCGGAGAAGGGGCGGGTGACCCATGCGGGAGGGGGGCCGGGTGACGCGCGCAGGAGGGTCGGTCACGTCTACACGAGGTTATCCAAATGCACACACACGTGTTCCCAGACATGCGTTTGAATAAGGTCAACAAAATCTTGCGTTTCACTGATAAATGACTTCATGGTGGAAGGAGGGACTCTGGGACGACATTCTGTACTTTTATACTTTCATTGGTGTCGTTCACGTTTGTCGCACGTCCCGCTTTCGAACGGCGTTGTCATTCCGTCTAGTAAGTGTGAGCATCTCTGATGGCGGCGCTCATATTCTCTGTCCATACTCTCCTGCATCCTCGAAACCTAATGCTTTTGCTAAACCTGCTATGGGAGCAAAGAGCACAGAGCTGTACCGCAGGCTTCCCAAGGACAGCCAGTACATGAGGGGTTTTTGAAATCCATGGACTAGCGTGCGCGGAATGCTCCCCTCCAGGTTTGCAGGCCCGCCGGGATACAGTGGGTGCAGCTCTTGCCCCGAGGGTTCCTCTGTATTAGGAGGGGACTTGGAAGCACACAGACAGTGCACCGCGGGGCTCCTGGAGAGCGGGACCACCCCGCGGGGAGGAGACGAGGTAGTGCTGTGCAGAGGCGTCCTGGACCGAGGGCAGTCCCCAGGCCTCAAGCCTCCCCCAGCAGCCCCACGCCACTCCCCGTGGCCCGCTTCCTTATACACCTGCTCATCCCGGGCTGTCTGTCTCCAGGATGGCCTCCTTCCCCACTCAGCTTTTAGCAGCGGGGCCTCTGATCCCTGGCTTGGGAGCGTCTTGCTGACAGGGAGCTTAAATGTTCCATCACGTGTGTGCATCCTGGGGAACTTCAAGTATGGCTTACGTGCCTTGGTGTCCCTGGCATAGTGTGCGGGGCTCGAATCTGTAGCATCCGCAGCCGGCTGAGCTCTGCTGGTCCTGTCGTCATCGTGCAGCTGATGCACAGAAGGGTCTGAAGTTCCAGGAGGAACACGCCAAGTCTGTTCTTCCCCCGTCAGAAGAACATCATATATGATTTGTTCAGCTTACTGTGTTGCCTTGAAGGACCAGATAAACTAAAGCAGCAATTTAATAAAAGAAATATGATACTTATATTTTAAAAACTAGGTTTCTGTGTGTGTGTGTGTTTGCGTGCATGTGTGTCTGTGTGTCTCTGTGTATGTGCATGTACGCATGTGTGTCTTTGTGCATCTGCGTGCATGCACGTGCATATCTACATGCATTTGCATCTGTGTGTGTGCATCTGTGTGCATGTGCGTGTCTCTGTGTGTGCATTTACACATGTGTCTTTGTGCATCTGTGTGCCTGCACGTGTTTGTGCACGCCTGTGCATATCTACATTTATTTACATCTGTGTGCGCATGTGTGCATCAGTGTGCATGTGCATCTGTGTGTGCATGTGTGTGCATCTGTGCGTGTCTGTGTGTGCATCTCTGCGTGCACGTGTCTCTGTGTGTGCGTGCATGTGTGTCCGCACGTGCATGTGTGTGCCTGCGTGCATGTGTGTCTCTGTGTGTGCGTGCATGTGTGTGCATGCATGTGTGCATGTGTGTGCAGGGGGTGCAGTGGGGGTGCCCTGGTTGTTTTTATCCTGGCTCCTTTGGTGTCTGAAGATGTAATAACCTTGGAAGGGCTGAGGCCGAGGGTTTATGAAGCGTGAGCACCAGCTGCACTTGTCTTCCCAGCAATCTGGAGAGGAGAGATCAGATGTCGGCACAGGCAGAACACGCCTGCAGCCTCCGTACGGCATGTCGTACTGCTCCCTGGAAGGTGGCACCATCCCAGAAGGGAGATAGTGATTCTTTTATTCTGTCCTGATTTCCATACGTCAGGACTTACATGGAAGGAGAGAGGGATTCAGACCCAGTTTTGCAAGCTCACCTAACATGCCAGACTGGTGGTGGGGACTGGGAAGGGCGGCGGTGCTCAGACCCGGCGGAAAACTTCCTGAAACCGCCGTGAAATGTCGCAGTTCAAGCCGCAGTAGGTAACAGTGGTAACGCTGCCTGTACGCAGAAGTACACGGGCACACAGTGTTAGCAACACCTAAGTAAGTGTGCCGTAGCAAAATGCATTTTACGGTGAAGCTAGATTCCAACCTGGACAAGATTTCAAACCAACTGAAGAAACAGCAAAAATTGAATTTGCGCCTGAAGCTCGGGCAGGCCCCAGGGGGCGGCCTCCTGAGAGCCGCTGTGGTACAGTCGTCTCAGAGCCTGCGCCTCTGACACGGACCTTCTCTTCTTCCAAGACTTGGGCTCAGACAGGAATTTGAAAAATGTATCCTGGAGTCAAGCCACAGGGCTCGCCCCTGACTTCCTTCCGTGAGTGACGACAGCTCATGACCATGACACCCGTCATCAGGTGGGAGCCCAGAAGGAGGCTGCTCCGGGCTCCAGATCCCAGGATCTCCCCATCCTCTTCTTAGCGTCGTCTCCCTGGGCGCTCGCTCCGGAGTCCTCCACACAGACCCATCGCGGGCATCCTGTCGCATCGTGGGCATTGGGTGGTGTGGGGGAGGCGGGGCAGGCGGCGGGACAGCGTGCAAAGGGAAGCAGCAGGTGTCCACTCGGTCCTCAAAGCAGGCGAAGCCCGGGCCCCACGCGGTGCCCATGGGCTTCAGGAAAGAAGGGGAAACAGCAGGCTGAGGTCTTAGTGCAGCTTCAGCCGTGGGCCTGACTCATGCACGGATGGTCCCTACTGAGCTCCCTGCCCAGGGACCCGGGCTGCCCCTCCGCCTGGAGGCCAGTCTGCTGTGCCGGGGGCTGCTTGGATGGACCTGGCTTCAAGTGTTTCTATTTAACAACATTTGGATGAACGTTTACTAGAGCGTAATCTTTAAATTGGCACCTTGAACAGGTAATTAATTCAAGCACAAACTCCCAGCCCCTGAGTCCACTAGTGAATTGCTTCTACGTGTTGTAACCCAGACCTGTTGTGACTGGTGATGCGTCAGCTGAGCACAGGGGCACGCTTCCTTGACCCCAGGTCCTCCTCACCTCCTGAAGGGCAGAGTCCCCGACTCCACATTAGATCCCCTTCCCGGCCTCAGAGGAATCTGGGTTTGCCCTTGGCCATCGGCCCTTTCATGCAGTGCCTGTGGGGCAGGCGGCAGCTCCCGGGGATCTGGCCGCGGGCTCTGTGTCCGGGACCTGTGCATCCAGACCCTCCGCCCGCCGTGCATCCTGGTCCCCGTGCAAGCAGGCGGTGCAGGTTTCAGTCTGGAGCTGAGGGCAGGGAGCTGGGGGTCTGGCTGCTGCCGTCTGTGCTCAGCACCCCAGCCATCTACCCACACTTCCTGTCTGCGGGGTCCCGGGTTCCTTGTGAACGAGGGCTTCCGTGTTTGGAGGGACTCCGCCCCTAGATGGGCCTTCGGGGCCCTGGCTCCTCGGCTCTCCTCTTGGTGCCCCAGGCCGGGTGGACCTTGGCTGCTCCATCCGGCTGGGCTGGTCCTCCCGGCCACCCCCACCCCTTGGGCTTCCCCGCGATCACTGCTGGTCTGGCTGGGTGTGAGGCCACAAACCAAGGACAGGTCTCCAGGCACAGATGTGCTGCTCGTGGGGGGGGGGGGGGGGGGGGGGGGGGCAGGTGAGCACATGTGATCGGTTGGGGTCGAGGGGACAGCTTCGTGGTTTCGTTCCGTTTTCTCCCAGTCACTTAACGGGTATTTCCTGAGCACCTACGACATACCAGTCTCCGTCGTGGTGTTGGGCACGGAGCAGTGTGCAAACCAAAAGCCCCACTTTCATTGTAATACCCGCTCCACCGGAGGACGGAGCTCTGGCACGGGCCTCCGACGGCGTGTGGGCTTCTCTCCTGGGCATACTCCGCCTCGTTCTATAAAGGGTTTGAGGCAGAAGTAGGTTAGAGTAAGTCTGAGGACTCCCCACCAAAGGGACAGGCTGGAGAACATGTGTGGATGCCATCCCAGCATCCTAGGACTCAGAAGAGGGAGAGAGTGAGCATGCACGTGTGCACGGGCGTGCATGGGTGTGCACACACTCGTGTGGGTGTGTCTGTGTGCCTGCGGGGTGAACAGGGTCCAGCTCTCTCCGCCTGCGCTCTTGCCGCTCCTTCCGGCCCCGAGCCGCCCCCGCCCGGCCCCTCGCTTCCCCGGGGCAGCAGATGCGGCTCCCAGACGCCAGCTGACCCGCCCAAGGCCGCCTTGTTGCCGAGGGCAGATGCGGTTAGAACCTGGGTTTGCCGCCGCATGCCCATTTCCCCCACTCCAGCATGCCCTTGCCTCTTTAGATTGGTTCTGCCCTGTCTTTAGACGTCACCACCCCTCATTTAAATTCTGCCAAGGGGGTCAAATAGGAAAGGCTGTAACTTATAAGGAGTAGAAAGGGTTAAGACGCCACATAACGTATAACGTGTAGTGAGGCACGGGGTAAGCACCGGGTGTCCTGTAAAAGGGCCGTCCTGGACAGTCTTGGTTTTGATGGAGCAAGAGAATCCTAAGGCCTCAGCCTGGTGGTACTAAATCAGTGCCTTCTGGAAGGAAATCGGTCTTTTTAAGTCCTAAAGATACCATTTAGAAACGCAGTGCCGTGCAGAGCCCGCGTGGAAAGCGCGCTCCGGACGGAAGCTCTCGGCAGCCTCCTGCTCGTGATGCGCTCTCGTCCCACTCTCGGCCTTCGTTACGTAGTCGCCGACTTAAATGCCGCTTCTCAGTAACAGATTTACAGGGGACTGGGTCGCAGGATGTATTCCTGGAGGCCCTCGTTATTCACTGAGGCTCTGCGGTGCTTTTCAGGCAGAAGGATGTGAGGAGCGAAGGCTTTGTGAGGTCGTGGTCGTTGTCGACGTCTTCGGAACCAGGAGAGCCGAGAAGTGCGGGAGGAGGGGCCCCCGCTGACCTTCGGGGAGCTCTTTTCCTTAACAAACCCAAGACCCAAGGCATCTAGAAACCCTTTCTTAGAAATGAGATGCTTTGTCTGGGACCCTGTCAGTTCATGGCCGAGCCGGAGCTGGAGCTCTGGAGATGGCCTTCCACGTGGCTGCCGTGTGCGACCTGGGGTCCCCCGACCTTCCCGAGCTCCGCGGGTCCCCACCAGTAAGAAGAGCACAGCCAGAGCCATGTCTCAGCGGAGCGGGGAGAGGACGAAGAAGCAATCCTCTGAATGTGCACAGAGCGCCCAGCCCGTGGTAACCCCATCCTGTCGGCGCTGTCAGCGTCCTGACCCCAGACCTCCAGCCCTGGCCGCACACCCTGCTCTCCCGAGACCGTCTCCCGCCCCTTCCTGTGAACGTAGTGGTCACTCACCGCCTCTTTGTCTTTCCCTTGCCTCTCAAGAAGCGCAGGCTCACCCCGGGGGAGCGGCAGGGCCCACCAGAAGCCTCTGGCCATATCTCTGGCGGGACTGTGATGGGCTGATGACCACGCGGGGCACCATGCTTTTCTCTGATTGGAATCTGGAAAGTTCTGGAAAGAAATCACCCAGTACCACGATGCAGTACGATCTGCTGTCTCCCGTGGGGTCCCATAAGGGTTAATGACTTGAATCTGAACATTTTAGACCAATAGTTCAAGCTTCAGATGTTTTCAGAAAGAAACACGGGCTTAGTTTAGTTAAGACTCAGATGAGACTTTTGGCCCCATGCCACTTAGAAAGCTATGGCCTGAGCCGACGCGTCTCCTCCCTGTGCGTGGCCATCAGGAGCCATCACGCCCCGTGTCAGGGATGCACGAGTTGTTCTGGAGGTGGGTGGGAAGACGCACTGAGTCGAAGGCACATTGTTCTGTCCTGTGATCACCAGCTCTGGCCCAGACTCCGGGCATCCCAGTGACGCCCGGAGTGTGTGTTTCTTCTCACAGCCACAGACCGTGTGCTGAGTCACGTGGCGCTCGCGGACCTGTGCTCAGGGTGTAGGCACGGCTAATTACCAGGGGAGGAGCCGGGCTTCTGGGCTGAGTGGCCTGCACGTACCTCCCTGGATGATGCCATCCGCCTGAGTCCCTGCCTGGGCTCGGCGGGAAGATGCCGTGGAAGACAGCCCGTGGGCTGGTCACAGAAGGCCCCTGCTGGGGTTTGTTAGCCTCTGACCACAGTTTCTAGCTTCAGGTGCTGGTCAGATATTAACCAGCTCTTTCCCCAACAGTCCAGGAGGTCCCAGCTCCCCTCCCAAGTTTGCAGGTAGGGAGGACCAGCGAGTAACACGCTCTCCCCATGTAACTCAGGCTGCAGGTTCTGTAGCCGCCCGCCCCACCCCCCGTTCCAGCTGCCGGGGCTCCGGGTGGGGCTCTTGTGCCCGGCCAGTGCGCTGGAGCCCCCCCCAGGAGCACGTGGGATGCAACAGTCACCCGAGGGGATGGAGCGGCCACCAGCACCACCAGGTCCCAGACCCTCTCCAGGGAGTTCCTTCTGTCCGAGGTTAACATTCCCAAAAAGGAGAGGAGGCTGCCCCTTTGGAAATGTCACTCCTCCTGCCTCATTACCTTCATCCTGGTGACCCCCTTCCTGAGGTACCCCGACTACACCCCATCAGTCTAAATTCTGCAGTTCTCCCTCTTAGTACCCGACCCACAGTTCAGAGGTCCAGTAAGCCTCTTCTGCACACATGCTCAGAATCCATGATCCTTGCCTTGCTCTCCGTCCTCCGGGACGTGTAGGGGACCACCTCCGAAGTACGAGACATGCTCTTGCACCTGGTGGTCCCTCAGTCAATGCGAGTGACTGCTCTACTCCGTCCCTGGGGGCTGCTGCTGGACCCCGGCCACCAGGGGCTGGGGCCCTTCAGACCCAGGACCCAGGTGAAGTGGGAACGGCAGTGGTGAGAACAATCAGGTCTGGTGACCTTTAGAGTCTAGTGAAAAGCAAAAATTCCATGAATGGTTAACACCAAAGTCCATTTAATTGATTTAAAAGATCAAGAAAGCCGAAGTTACCACCCCGGTGGGGTGTTTCAATCTTGCTGTCATAAACACACGTTAACACTCCTGTCTGCTGGGAAGGACCCGCGGATCCTGGGGGTAGGTTTTACCAGACTCCCCGCGGGTGCAGTGGCCCACCTGTCCCTGCGCCCGGAGCACACCCCAGCCCGCCCTTCCAGCGGCGTCCCCCTGGGGTGCTTCCTGGCCACGCCCACACCTCGGCAGGTGCACACAGAACGGGGAAACAATGCTTTCAAATAGCACCAGGGACCCAGGACAGAGTCAGCCCTCTGGCTCCCTACTAAGTGTGAGGCGCAATTATTTATCTTTTAAAAATGTTATTAGAAGAAATTTGAATATTTCCCGTTGAGACATGGGGAAGATTAGCTCTTCGGGGTCGTAATTAATGCCATTTGTCTCATTCTGCGTCCAGCGGCACCTTGTGGAACACACAAGCCTTTCTCTAGGGTGGGAAGAGAGGGCGGGTGTGGCCGGGCTCTGCGGCCGTAGGTCGGGCCCGTTACTGAACCCTGTGGGTGTTCTGACTTCGGCTGAGGAGCGTCCCTGTTCTTCTCATTAGTCAACGTGTGTCCCCATGTAAGTGTTCTCAAGGAAAAGTTCTTGCCATCCCTGTTGTTCTCAAGGTCTTACTTCTTTGTATTGTGTTAATTAATAATATAGAAATGTATATCTTAGACCTATAATGACTGTTTCTATGTAAGACGTATTTATAATACGTTAAAAATTCCTATTTTTAATTAAAATATTTTCCCAAAGTCATGAATCACTCGAAGCTAGATTCAGTCTTCCAAACATTATTCTCTCAGCTGTGAAATGGGAACAAAGCTACGGGGCTGTTCCTGTAATTACTAACTTAGAAGGTAGATGCTATGAGCCCTGAGGCAGTGAGGAGCAGGAGTGGCTCCCCACATCGCCTCTAACCGGGCACTGCGGCCCCAGGCTCCCCGGCCACTCTGCGCTCCAAGGAACCCTGCGTTCTGGGAGACTTGGGTCTGGGCGATGTCTAGGACCTTCTCTGTCTCACAGTCAGGTCCCCTCCACCTTCCCGCCTGTGAGATACACTGGGCAAGGATCTGAAGGCTCTTCTGAAGCCGGGGACGGTTGTCTCTTGCGGCTGCTGGTGGTGGACTTCTCCTTTCTTGCTGTCCCATTCAGCACAGTCTTGAACCAGCACCAGTTGCCTAACTTCCTGGGTCGGGCTGGTCCCCAAGGGGCCTGAGCTCCCATTTCGGGCTCCTTGTGTGGCGTCACTCCTGGGCTTCTCAGGGGCCGCCAGCGTTCTTACCCCTTCTCTCCCTCGACCTTGCCAGTTTGAGTGGGTGCCCACGGCTGGGTCCGTGCATTCCTGCAGCTGCTTAGCCCCCCACCCCCACGGTCACGTGCACCTGCTGGGAGGGACCCGAGGACAGAAACCAGCAGGGACTGGAGCTCACCCTCGCTCTAGCCAGCCCTACGGCTGCTTCATTCTCACCGCAGGAAAGGAATCGGAGGCTCAGAGAGCTGGAGCTGGTTGCCCCGTGTCACACAACCCGGGCCTGGACCGGCACCTCGCTCTCACGTGCCAGAATCCCCGCCGGACGCAGCCGGTTTGGATCCTCCGCAGCGCCCCTGCTCACCTCACGCCCTCACGCCGTCAGCCCCGCCGCGCCCCTGCGCTCCCGGCCGCCCGCCGCGGGGCTGTCGGTGGGGTCCTTCCGGATCTCCACCAAGGGGCCGGCTGGTAGTGGCAGCTGCAGGAGGGGTGAGGTCGGCCTTGTGACCTTGAACGGCTTGTGACCTTGAACGGCTCCCGCTGGGGTTTAGCCGCCTAGCTTGCTGCAGCGTGGGCGCCCGTGGACGCGTTATGGAAATTTCCAGTAACCCCAGGGGGCCCTTTAGGCCTCCCCTCGGGAAGGGGACGTCACCCCAAGCAGCGTGTGGCAGCCCCCCGCCCCCCGCCCCCCTGCAGACGGAGGTCATTCGGCTTCCAGTTCCCGGCTCCCCTGCTCTCCCTCCCCCACTTCCCTTTTTTATTATTTCACGAGAAGCTTCTCATGTTACTCAAGGCTCTTCAGAGTCAGCGGGCCTCCAGGCAGCATTCTGCTCCTTCCCAGCAGCCGGTTGCAGAGACAAGACGGAACGGGGACACCTGGCCGGCCGGGTCAGGAAAGCGAGCGGCTCCCAGTGTCAGGGCCATGGAGTTCCAGCCCCACGCTGCGGGCAGAGAGGACTGAGAAAACAAATAAGTAAACTTAAAAATAAATGCAGTGCACTAAAGACGACTGGCCACCGTCCCACTGGTCGGTCTGCGGCTGATTCTTCTCAGCGTGTTCTGGAGGCTGGCTGGCAGTAGTGAGCTCTCCGTCCCAGCGCCTCGCCCCTGGGCCTTCCCGCTCTGCTAGCTCGGGAGGGCGCAGTTAGACCCAGCAAAGCCAGCACCCGAGCTCGTGCGCATGCCGTGGCTTTGCCCGCAGTCCTACGAGATGCCCCTCATCCTCGGGTGCCTTGGAAGGCCTCGTCCATGACGAAGGTCCTAATCAACGGTCCTGCGTCCCTTCTCGCCTTGTATGTCTCGTCATTCTCTTCGGGCCAGAGTGCATGTTGTGATTTCAGGCGAGAATCTGCCCACACAAAATGTACATATAAAATAAATTCTCCTGCTGTTAATCCGAGAAGCGGCCAGCTCGAGCTGTCTCTGCACGCGTTCCGAAGTCTGACCTGGGCTTTCGTGACGTCCATCTACCCTAGGTCCGGTAGTCTTGAGTTTTCTAAATATTGATTAAGTCTTGCAGGAACAGCGCTCCCAAGGGCAGCCTCAAGGTTTGCTTTGAAGTAGGAGGAAGTTTGGGTCAGGACAGACCAGCCTGGAAGAAGCATTTCCTTTCTCCAGGAGGTTCAGGGAGGGCGCACGTTGGTCTTCGGATTTCAGCCTCAAACGCCCTTTGTCCAAAAGTACCCCCACTTTTGTCCACGAGCCCCCAAATATTTACACACCCCATAGTATTCTGACTTAGGTGAGAGTCTTAGAGATTTGTTTCCTGGAAGGAGGGGACATCACTCTGGGGAGACGAGCAGGGGACGCTGGCTGGGGGAAGAAGGCGTGGGGAGCAGGAGATGCACCGCCTAAGGGAGAACACGGCTGGGAACGTGAGGTTCTTTACGCTCAGATGGAAGAAAACCCCGCAAGTCCAAGTTGTTGGCGTTAAAGGAAGTTAAGTCTTTTTGCCTATGTTTCATGTTTCTCCCCTTCCCCTCTTTCTCTCCACCCCTCCCCTCGGTGACCATCAGTGTGTTCTCTGGAGTTCAGTGTTTCTTAGTTTGTTGTTCTCTTTTTTCCCTTTGTTCACCTGTTTTGTTTCTACAGTTACACAAATGACTGAAATCAGACGGCGTCCTTCTCTGAGTTATTTCACTTAGCATTGTATCCTCTAGATCCATCCCTGTTGTTGCAAATGGCAAGATTTCCTTCTTTTTGGTGGCTGAGTATATATTCTGTCGAATATAGACCACATCTTCTTTGTCCATTCTGTGGAACATAGGCAAGAAGAGTTAATTTCTTTTAAAGCCACAACTTGGACTTTCGGGGTTTTCTTCTTTTATTTTCGCGTGTGGTGTAAGAAAGTCGTCCGCTGGTTCTTCTGCACGGGCTGTCCAGTATTCCCAACACCGTTTACTGAGGAGACTGTCTTTTTCCCATTACGTATTCTTGCTTCCATTGTCAAAATTAATTGATCATATAATCATGGTTTTATTTCTGGGCTTTCTATTCCATTCCATTAACCTGTATGTCTGTTTTTGTGCCAGTAATATACCAGTTGGATTACTACTGTGCTATACAGTGATATGTCTCAAAATCTGGGATTGTGATGCATCCAGTTTTGTTTTTCTAAGATCATTCTGGCTATTCTGAGTCTTTTGTGGTTCTGTACAAATTTCAGGATTGCTTGTTCTAGTTTTGTGTAAAGGCAATCGGTATTTTGATAGGGATTGCACTAAATCTGTAGATTGCTCTGGGTAGTTTAGACATTTAACAGTGTCTGTTATTGTCTGTGTTCAGTTTTGTATAACCAGTTCTTATTTCTGAATCATGGAGGGAGATCCACAGATCCACTAACAAGTGTCTTGTTAGTTTGTGTATCCTACACATCTTGCAAGTCCTCAGTATTGAGTTAAAACCCTACAAGGAATCGAAAGGTAGCCCAACCTCAGAGGGACGGCGGCTCCCTGCCTTCAGACCCGTCTCCTGGGAGGACACACCCGCTCACATTCCCCGACGACTCTGTAGACCCTGAGAGGACAAAAGCAAGTTCTTTCCGTCTCTGTGCCCGTCAAGTGAAGTACTGTGTACCCCCACCTCCCTCTTTCCCGCCAGGGTTCTGGGTGGTCGGTTTAAGCGGTTCGGTAGACAGACGGTAGAACCACCTTGGAGGCTGGAAGGACCCGCAGAGGCAGCCTTGCGTCTTTAAAAGCGCACGTGCTTGAACACCAGCGGTTTCTTCACTCTCGCGCGGGAACCGTGCGGAATTCACCGGTTCTCCTCAGTTGGTGATGTCTCGTTGCCGCTCCAGCCGTCTGTGGTCTACCGGGGCTCACCGTTGCTGCTTCCCCCGATCGCTCTCTTCCCCGGCTCTCACGGGACAGGCCTTCGCCTGGCCCAGTTTCCGTTTACAGCGTGAGGCGGGAAGGCTGTTCTCTCCACGGGCGTTGGCTGTTTAGGGTCTCCACCCTGTAGCTGCTCAGGGACTCACACGGCCCGGGAGGGGACACTCGAAAATGTCACTGCTTCCCTTCTCGCCCATCCCACCGTCGGTCGGGGCCCTCGTGGAGAAGGGCCCCGTGGTCACTCAGAGGCACCCAGGACTATGGGAGACTTTGGAAAAATTCAGATCTTAAGCAAGTTCCCTTTCCCCCTGGGGGAGCGAGACTTTCCTATTATCCAGGCGTACGTACTGTTTTAGAAGTCCTTCCCGTTTATACCCTTCAAGGACAGCTGCTGCGCGTTCAGCAGGGACGTGGCTTTCACATGTTGTTTAGAAAGAGTGCCTCGGGGACAATGACACTTTACACCTGTCCCTAAAGACCAGCACCTGCACCCAGGGACGGTCAAAGGTGAAGGGGCGAGTGGTCCCGGAGGTCAGCGCGGGGCCAAGGAGGAGGGTCGTAAGCAGTTGGTGTACACTGAGTTTGGGTAGATTCTAGTTTTGTGCCTGTTGGGGTGAAAAAAATCATGAATTTGCTGCTGAAGTTTATGTTAGAAAAAAACAGATGAGGAACAGATATTTTTAAGCCAACTTGATCGTCTTCGCAGATTGTGCAGATTCTTGCGATGCTTCCTTGTCTGATGAGCCGTCCTCAGTCGGACCTTGCCGTTTCCGTGCCCCCATGACTCCCCGAACAGTGAGCCCAGACGGTCCGTTGGCTTCCAGGGGCGTCGCCTGTCTGCCTCGGCGCGGCCGGCGCACCTGGGGAGGAGATGGGACCTGCGCTGTGCTTCGTGGACGCCACCCACGAGAGGTCTGGACTCGGGTTCCTCGTGCAGGATGAGGAAACACACTGAGGGGTCTTTGTTACTGAACGGGGTGTGGGGACTGGCTGGGGCCCCACGTCCTCGCAGTTTGATCGGGATCGGAAGCCAAGGTGGAAGGTGCTATAAGGCCTCCGCTGTGTCCCACGGCCGCGGTTCCGGTTTTCCCGTCGCAGACGCGGGCAAGGTGTATCTCAGAGGACTGCCGCTCTGACCGAACAGGGCAGAAACTCGGAGAGTGCTAGCCTTAAAGCCAACGCCTTGTGTTTTTCTTGTAGCTTCTGACGAGCTCAGCACAGGATGGGAAACCACGCGGGAAAGCGGGAGTTGAGCGCGGAGAAGGGCAACAAGGTAAGAAGTGAGCCGGTTTGGCATTGAGCATAAACCTCCCGATACCGACTGTGGTACGGGGTTTCCCACTAAAACTGGGGGTGCAGAGGTGTTATCCCCGTACCTCAGAAACGTCTAGAATGGCCCTGGGCACAGAGACCAAGACCCGCACGTCTCAGCCCGGACCCAGCCCATGACAGTCTTACCTACTGGGCTGGCCCTCCCGGTGCCCGCCATCCGCCATCGCTGTCCTCTCGGTCGCCGTGCTTGGAAGGTACAGATAAGCAAAAGGGAAAAATCCACATAAGAACAGTCCGAATCCCTCCCGGTCGTCAGAAGTTATCTCTGTGTTTACCGCACGGTGTCCGCCTCACTTTACAGGCATCGGCGCCTCTTTCTGACGGCGGTTCTCTGCGAGGCCCTGCACTCCCCCGGCGGGTCTCGGAACAGGCTCAGCCTCCCCGGGGCCGCCGGTCACCAGGCTCCTGGTGGCTTCGTGCTCCGTCTGGGACCTTCTCCACCATCGAGGGTCATTTTAGGTGATGACGCAACAGGGCTGACCCTGTGTGTGGAACGTTGAATCCTCCCTGATCGTGGGGACAGGGAAGGGAGATTGTTCCCTGACTTTGGTCCTTCACGTCGATGGAACCTTATGTGTGTTACAGGCAGGACGCGTGGGGGCTCACGACCGCCCCGGAGCTGAGGGCAGGCCACCCCCGCTGCCACTTTGCACACGGAAGTGCTTCCCGATGCCCTGGGGCGAGGTTGGGCAGTAGCCCCTACAGCCGCTCTGCCACGTGTGTGGTAGGGTTCGGAACGAATGACCGTGACCTGAGCAGCAGGGGGTCCTTTTCCAGACTTGTTTCAAGCCCCCTGTTCTCGCGCCTATGCTACCTCCCTTAGCTGCAGCGTTGGCTAGTGCCTTCACAGATGATTTCCGGCCCAAGATCAACTGAAAGGGACTCAGCTGTGTATAACGTCCTTACTGGTGTGGGATCCTCCCTTTGTGGCTGACGGGGGACTGATTTTATGAACACATAAATGATTTTAGTTCATACTGAACTGGGGGGTGACTTGTTGATTCTTAAACCCCAAGCCGGACGACTGGTCCCCTTGTTCTAACGGCAGTGGCGTTGAGCTGTGTGTCCGGCCGGCCGGGGTCCGCACCCGGCGCCGTGTCTCCGTCCACCTGAGAGTGGACAGCAGCCTCCCATGGGGACCGGCTGCCTCTGAGCCCCGGGGGACCATAGTCTCCTGACGATGGATTCGTGGCCCCTGTTCTAAAAACCGCTCTGTGACTCGCGGTTCTCTCCTGTTGTTTGACGTTGTGAGTCACTGAAACACGCTCTTAATTTGTTAGTTCTCCCAAAATAAGCACGGAGGCCCATACTTGCCCTCTTGCTTCTGAAAGCTGATGTTTAACATTTGGATGATTTAAGAAATTGGGGATTTAAGAACACTGGTGTGTGCCGGTGATCGTTACACGTTAAAGCTCTTCAAAAACAGTTTCATTTTGTCTGTTTGTTTGTTGTCTTTGTAACTGGAGAGAAAGGTTTCACAGCTTTCCGAGCGAGCACCTGAGATGATCCGTGGCATTTAGGCTGAGAGCAGAATAGATTGAGACGACATGGCCGCCGGCCTCCTGTGGACCACTCTGTGTGCTCCCGCAGGGGTTCTGTGAGGCCCACTTTGACTTGGGGGACAGTCGCGGCAGTGTCTGTGTCAGGGTGCCGGGTTAACCCGTGAATAGGAGGGTCTCTGCAGGGCAGTCTCCCCTCCGATCCCCTCACCTGGCCCCGCCCTCATCTCCCGCACCCCTGCCAAGAAGCTGTGGCGTGACGGGGAGGGTGTGACTCTCTGCTCCGGCCGGGGCCTCTGCCAGCGCCGGGGAAGGAGTCCTGTCCCACCAGGACCTTCCAGGCTGGGTTTCTTCCTGTGACTCAGCACCTCGAAGTCTTCTCACTGCCCTCTCCCTCCCCCTGGAGAACACACGTCAGGATGCCGGAGGGAGTGGTGTATTCCAGAAGGCAGAGGGAGACGGCCGCCTCTCCAGCCTTGCACGTTAGTGGCTGGTGGAGCAGGTCGTAGGGCGGCTGAGAGCCCCGTTCCCGTGGCCCCGGCACGGAGCAGAGCATCTGGGGGTGAGCATAACGGAGAAAGATCGCAGCCACGGGAATGTTTCCGTGAATCATTCCCAGTCCTCGGAAACGAAGAAAGCCCTGTTTGCCTTTGGTTCCCCGTGTTTTTAAGGCTCCAGACGGTGCCGGCTCGCTAATTTATCAGCGCATTATCACTCCGTCCGTGCTTACGCTGGGGATTGGGCTGACCCAGGAAGCACGCGCCCTGGAGGCCCTGGGGGCCCCAGAGGACACCCATGCTTGCTGCCCGAGCCCCAGGGTCTGGCTGAGACTCGCCGCGTTCTCAGCAGCCTCCCCACAGAAGCTCCTGTAAGAAAACTGGGTCCACAGGCTGAAATAGGCTCCTTGCCTATGGGAGGCTGTACCTGGCCGATGGCCCTGGGGAGCCCGGTAGGGAACCTGGAAAAGGGACAGAAGACATTTGGCTCACCTGGCTATGGCAGGGATCCAGGACCTTTTGTCGGCTTGAATGAAAGGTGTTGGACCAGCTGCCCCTCTGGAGGGACAGTCCATTTGCAACAGGCCCTCAGCATGGGGTCCACACATGACCGGCCCCCAGTGTCGGGTCCGTGTACGACAGGGACACAGGAGAGAGACCATGTGTGTTACTTGGGCTGCCCTGGGTTTGGGGTTCGCTCAGCGTGGGACTACATTTCCCTGCTATGTACCTGGCTCCCAAGTTCCCCATGTTTCTGGATGTTTCTATTTCATTGGCTTAAGGAAAAGTATACCACACCGAAAACCAAAATCTGAGCGCTTGCAGAGTGTAGGTTCATGCCTGAATTTTGCAGTGAGGAGTAACTTCTCAGGCTGGTTTTCCAGTTGGGCCGATTTAGTTATTCTTTGGAGTGAAGCGCACACCAGACGCGGCAGTGCGCACCAGCATGTTCCTCTCCAGGGACAACCACATCCCCCAGAAAGGGGTCCGTGTCTTTAATCATCATTAAAACGCACTTGCTTGATGAGACCCTCCAGACGGTATGCGAACGACACTCTGAGAAACCAGATGCTGGTTTGCAGACACACAGCTCTTCCTGCCACCGTGTAGACAGTCTTCGCTTTGATGGGAGAATCCGTCTCCTGAAAGGACTGACCACCCAGCTGTGCGGGGGCCACCCTTGTCCGTCCATGGGGTAATTCCTCAAGGCCTTTCCTTGATGGAGTCCTACATCCTGCAACTCACCCCAGCTGTGGGACGCTGCCGGGTCTTCTCACCCATTTAAAAGCCTTTCTTCAGGCCGCACCAGACTCTGGAGTGGGAAGTAGTCCTTCGGGGGAGAGGCTCCACGCTGTCATCTCTCCTCCCCGCACAGAAATTAGGTTCCCTGAAGGCCCGGCTCTTGCGAGCTGCTGACGGCTGTGTCCTCAGCATCCCCTCCCCCGACAGCCCATGGGGGAGTGTGCCCAAGGGAGCCCGCCCTCTGCCAGCCCCGGGCCGGGTGACAGCCCGCAAACCCTGGGCAGGGTGCTGTCCATGCCACGGGGGGAAGGGCATGGTGGGACTGAGCCCAAGCCCTTCAGACCTTCACACACCGTGGTGCTGTTTCCTCCCGATGCCACACGTCCTCCTACGCTTCTGATGCAAAGTGACGCCGCCACCACAGCTGTTTCGCAGAATGGGAAGTGGGCATACGAAGAAAGCCACCCCAGCCTCAGCATCGTGTGGCGGGGCTGTGGGGCCACCGGGTGCTGAACTCACCCGGAAATACTTACCTTTCTGATGGGCTCGTGGCACCGGGGCCGTTGTTAGACCCACATGTGTGTAATCTCTGTTTTCTTGGGCAAGTCGCATAAAGAAAAGTTTTTGAGGACTCAGATCGTTCTTAAATGAATCATATATGTTTAAGAGCTTAGGGATCTGGAAAGTGGGAGGGATGTCCTCGCAGGCCTGTACCACACTGAGGAAACACCTCAGCCGCGTGGAGTAAATCCGTAGTGAGGTTCTGGTACACGTCCATTGTAGCGTGTCTTCTGCAGAGTTCCGGAATTCGCTCTGTACCCCCGGCCCGTCTGCGTCTAGCTCACACTCGCACACGTGCACGCACACACACACATGCAGTAAAGCAGTCCTTTCTGCCTCCATTGTGGACCACGGGACGACCTTCCGGACACAAGTGGCCAAGAAGCACGTGATCTGTGGCTAGAGCCACTGAAGAACCAAATTGTAAATATTATTGAAGTTTAAATACTTTAGACGTCAACAGCCACGCGTGCGGAGGGGCAGCGTGGCCTCCCGGGTCCTCCGTCCAGGTCACCTTGGTTCTCAGACCTCCTAAAACCCGCTTTGTCGATGAAAAGAATTCTGGTCTCTCTCAGAGTCGTTGAGTTTCGTGCCGAAGCTCCAACTGGACGCAGAGGGTGAAATCCTCGGAGAAGCACAAACACACACACAAATACCAGAAGTTGCCCAGGAGGGCGCCGGGGTGCCCTCCGCCCCAGCAGTCGGCGCGCATCCTGGCCCACCTCCTCCCCGCTCCGCCCGGACACAGCTCGGACCGCGCACGTACAGCTGCCCGGTCAGCCGGCTTCGGGGTTTAACGCACGCTGCGCTCGACTCTTCCGGCTTATTCCGAAAGAACTGCAGCGCGCGCCTAAAAAGGAGAAATAAAATAATGTGAAAACACGCCCTTGGAAAGAAACGTTCCAAAGCCTGTCATAGTCAATAACCTTCTTATTTCACTCCTGGAAAAGTCTTGAGTGGGCCTGTGTGTGGCTTGAGCACGTGTCACAGAAAGTAACGTGAAACACCTTTTCACAGTTGGGTTTTGTCCAGGTGAGTTTGCATGAGAACCGGGGCCGCCTCTGAAGGGGGAGCACATCCAACCCGCCAGCCTGGCCCGGGGTACGGCCACAGTGCCTGCCGCTGGGGATGCTGGAGACACTTGTGTTCGAGATGTGGAATTTTTTTCTAAGATTTTATTTCTTTGTCGGAGAGAGAGAGAAAAAAACAGAGCGAGCACAAGCAGGGGAGGGGCAGAGGGAGAAGCAGGCTTCCCGCCGAGCAGGGAGCCCAATGTGGGACTCGATCCCGGGACCCTGGGATCATGACCTGAGCCGAAGGCAGACGCTTCACTGACGGAGCCATCCCAGGCGTCCCGAGATGCAGAATTTGTTACTGACATTGGAGAACAGTCCTACTAAGCTTTTACGTTCCAGCAGAGCCTAGAACGTGCTGAGTCACTTTAGGGCCAACCCAAAGACAGTCCCTCGTCACAGTTCTGTGTAGAGACAGGACCCTGAGCTGGATTCTGATGCTTAAGGAATAGAAGTGGGTATTTTGTTTCATCTGATACGGGAGAACGCTCACACCTTTGTCAGCTGGGGCGGCAACAAGTCTACAAACACACGTGATTGCTAAAGACATAAGGTGTGATTAGTGAAGTAACAAAGCCACCCGTCAACACTACGTCATAAAAACGCTGGGCTGATTATGAAGCAGTGCCCCAGGCAGCATAAACCTGCGTGGGGTCCGCAGGCCAGGCCCGGAGTGTGTGTGTGTGCACATGTGTGCCTGCACTCGGCCCCCGCCTGGCGCCCCTTAGCTCGGATGTGGCCACGCACTGCGCTGTGCAGGACCGGTCCCCCCTCAGCCACGCCGGGGCCTCGGGCTCAAGCTCAGGACTCCGACGGCTCCCGCTTTGCATGCTGGACTTGACCCCTGCGAGATGCTCATGTTCTGGCTCTTGAGGCCCAAAGTTAGTTTTCATCAGAAACTGGCCCTGTTTGCCAGCCGCTAACTTTGGGCCACGGCAGCTGTTAGGTGTAAGTGGTATTTTAACAGAGGTTATTAAGTAGAAACCATGTGACAGTAAAATGATTCTTTGTGTAAAACTACGGAAATGGCACACTGTGCACCAGATGCCATACAGCCCACAGCCCTGCCTTCTCTCTGTCGGTGCGGGTTACGTCCCACGGGCTTCGGGCCGGCCGGTGGCCTGAGACAGGAGTCCGGGGCTCCCGTGAGACCGGCCTGTGTCTCATCTTGTTCTTCGCTGGACGCACAAGGCTTTCTTTCCTCGTTTCTTACTTCATTCTGTGCTGTTCCCTATTTACTCCGCCCCTAGGTGCGTGATGCCCAGCTCTGGTGAGAGAGCCGGCGGGGCGGGCCAGGGGTCCGGTGGGCAGGGGAGCCCGCGATCTCGCCCTCGTGTTCAGATGCAGCACCGAGGGCGCCGAAGCGGGGGCGCGTGTCATTCAGCGGGTGCTTAAGCTGAGGAAGCAGGCTCGCTCGTGAGGGTGTGCCCGCCGGGATCGGGTGTACAAGTTCAGTGTTGGATCTACACCCGGCTGAGAACATGATCTCGGGGACGGCTGGGCAGAGTCATGCACTGGCCGTCGGCGATGCCAACAGGTGTCGGACGGGGCGGCCGCTCTGGCAGGCGTGAGAGGCCCCGTGGTCACCACCCCCCGAGCTGGCCCTGCCGTCGCCGGCGCTCACTCAGCTGCTGGCCGCCCTGGTGGCCTGTATCAGGCTGGCCGAGCGCCGTTTCTCAGCCCGCGCCGGGCTCCGAAATGCCGCTGCGTCCCTCTGTCTTCAGAGGGCTTCAGTTTGGACGCCCCCAGGGCAGAGCCTGTCCTTTCACAGGAAGACTCCGAGGCTGCTTATTAAGGAGGAAGACCCTCTTGATATTTAATGCAACCCTCTTACAGTCCTCTTAATGACAAGAAACTGAAAAATCCGGCTTTTAGAATGTTATTTCCTGTCTTTCCTCACTTGCGACTTTGGCAGCGTGGTTTTCGAGTTTAAAAATTTGGAAGCCAGAGATTTTCCGTGCTGGACTGTTTGTGTAAAATCGTCTTTCTGGGGGTGCGCGCGCGATGTCCCAAGCCCGCCTGCCCCAGGCTCCGGGGGCTGTGCTCGCGGCTGCGTGCTCGCCTCCTCCTGCTCGGCACTTGGGGGATTGCACCGCATCGTTCTCCTAATCGGCAACTGGGTGCGTTCGTTAATTTAATTATCACATCGTTAAAGGGAAGCCTAGGTAGAATCCATTTTTATGCTTCTGTGGCTTTTGATGCTTGCAAAACAGACTCTCATTTAATGCGTCTTTTTTTTAAAATTTTTTTTTAAGATTTTATTTATTTATTAGTTAGAGAGAGAGAGAGAGAGAGAGAGCACAGGCAGACAGAGAGGCAGGCAGAGGCAGAGGGAGAAGCAGGCTCCCTGCCGAGCAAGGAGCCCGATGTGGGACTCGATCCCAGGATGCTGGGATCATGACCTGAGCCGAAGGCGGCTGCTTAACCAACTGAGCCACCCAGGCGTCCCTCACTTAATGCGTCTTTAACCCCACTTCAGCACAAGGTGTTTGTAACCAAACTCAAGTCACAAGGAAGGAAGTGAGGTGCTCGGTAATGACATTAACTACACGTGGCCCTGTAGGATTACGGCAACGCCTGTTACTCATAGAGGTGTGTACCGCCTCATAATTGCGCTAAGACACTTAAAATACCAGTGTCTCCCAGTTCAGAGCAAAGGTGAGCTGCAGTGTTGTTTTCGGATGTGTTCGAGCGAAGGCCCTGCCAGCACAGCTCGCACCTTCTCTCCCTCCAGCCAGGCTGTCCTCTCCTGCCCCCTGCGTGGGCCACCTTGACCTGCTGCCCTCATCCGGGCAGGCAGCTCCTCCCCCCCCACCCTTGCTGGCCCCGGCCTCAGCCCAGACCCCCACTTGTAGCTACCGTCTCACTGTCCTTGTGCAGCTCCCTACCACCAAGGCTGGGTTCCTTTTGTTTCTCCCTAGGGTTTTGCCTGAGACTCCAGCGTCCACTCTGAGCCGGTTTCCTCACCCAAGAGAGGGGCTGGGGCGTCCAGCTGGCCCTGACCACTGAGGGACTGTGCCAGGTTGGGCTTCTCCTTTGTCTGCTTGTTGGGCCCTGCTGTCCCCCAGGTTCTGTGCTAGGAGATAGGGATGCTGTTCTGCACTCAAAGTCAAATGTATTTATTTATGTATTTATTTTTATTTGCTTTTTGTTCTTTAGAAAGAAGCTTTTATAATTTTTTTTTAAAGATTTCATTTATTTGACAGAGAAACAGATCACAAGTGGGCAGAGAGGCAGGCAGAGAGAGAGGAGGAAGCAGGCTCCCCGCTGAGCAGAGAGCCCGATGCGGGACTCGATCCCAGGACCCTGGGATCATGACCTGAGCCGAAGGCAGAGGCTTTAACCCACTGAGCCACCCAGGTGCCCCCTTTTTTTGAAGATTTTATTTATTTGACAGAGAGAAATAGCAAGAGAGGGCAGCAAGCACAGGGAGGTGGAGAGGGAGAAGCAGGCTCCCCACCCAACAGGGAGGCTGATACGGCGCTCAATCCCAGGACCTTGGGACCATGACCTGAGCCGAAGGCAGACGCTTCGTTTAAAGATGACAGTTCCGACTCCCGAACTCTGCCTGTAGCCCCTGGTGGCTGTTCAGAGCCCTGCGGGTGTGTGAGCAGCTCTGCTGGGATTTAGTCCATAACCGCCCCTCTGGGGACCCCTCCCCTACCCCCGCCCTGCGCACCCTACTCCTGTTCCCCTGGAGGGGTGCTGTCGGACACTGCCAGCACTCGGGAGCCCTTGGCCTGACGGGGTGCAGTGGCCCGGCCCAGGCTCATCTCAGGGAGGAAGAAAAGGCAGGAGCAAATGCACATGTCCTTGTCTTTACGAAGCAAGGCCACCATGAATGTCTGCTGAATGCTGGGCTCCCGCCTTCGCTGTCCTGGCTCGCTGCTCCCCAGACGACCAAGAGTGCTGTGGCTTGTGGTGCTCTTCTCGCCTCCAGATCGTGCGTGAGGCAGCGGCTGTGGTTCTGAGTGTGCCTTGCATCCAGAATCACGGGTCTTGGGGTTTCTTCTTTTTGTATCAAATTAATAAAAGAGCTATAGGGACCAACCCTCACCCACCAGATTAAATACATTGAATGCAAAATCTTTTTTTGCCTTCTATTCTACTTCATGACCATTTTAGTGTTTTTAAAAAGTGGTTTATTGCGGTGCATTTCAAAGTGAGATATGATGAGATCTGTACAGTATTCCAAGAGCATTAATAAATACTTCCTTCTGATGAGCCATTTCTAATATGTAGACTCCCTTCATTTCATTGCTGGAATGCAGAATATTTAGTTTCTCTGTTTAGGAACATTCTATTTCATGTTTTTCTTGCCAAGTCTTCAGTGTTTAAGAGAAAACCAAACTTGGGTTTTATGCTTTTGTTCCTGAGCCTGTAACTGTGCTCTGAACGCAAGGAGACAGAGGCTGATCTTAAGTCCCAGTTCCTGCAGTGCTCTGGGAGCACCGCATCCTGCACGGCCCGGAGAGCGCCATCTGCTCTACCCCTGTCCTGCGCGACCTGGTAGGGTGAGTCACACGCTCCGTAGAGAGGCTTTTCAGAATATTTTTGTAACTCTTATCTTCATCTGACTATATTCTGACTTAATTTTATCCTCAATTATGAAACAAGAGAAGGTCTGTGGCTTGAAAAACAAAATTTCTCCTGAATGCGCCTTTTCCGAATGAGGGATCCGTCGTGGTACTGCTCCCGGTGATTGGACCTCTCAGCACTCGTGCGTATGAGATTCTCGGAGCGTATTTAATCTCATAATGGAGTGCGGGTGACTCATCTCGCTGCTGGATGGGGTTAGACAGGAGGCAGCCTGCTTCGTTCCTGCGGCCCTGAGAGCGCGCTGGGGCAGGTCTGCCGCCCTGGTCACGGGGACAGCGGTGCCCAGCTTTGAACACAGCATCTGCAGAGACAAGCAGTGATTCCGTGGGCAGCCGGCTTGTTCCCTTAGAGCAGAGGCGCCAAGATGCAGGTTCTGGGGGAAAACCCTCTCTTTTTCTTTCTTACTGCATTAATGTGCTCATTAAAACCTGCTTTTTACTTAGAATGATTTTACTTCCACCTTTTCTAAGGTATGAAAATAGGAGATGAAGATTTGTAAAATAAATGATGATGGTTGATGGTGTGGACTCTGCCAGCTGAGGGCCAGACCGTGGGGCGGGCTTCCCAGGCGGGGCCGTGGATGCCCACAGAAGCCCTGTGAGGTGGACCATTCCCACACGACCGCTCGTCAGCAAGGGGCTGAGCAACACAGAGCTAAGGGCACAGTCAGGAAAACAGAACTGTTAGCCCTCACTGCCTTCTGCGTATCGCGTTACAGCAGCCCTTACAGGAACGCGTGCGGGCTATGTGGGGTCCCACGTTCAGGTGAACTAACTAGGACCCTGAGGTTTTTATGACATCAAACTAAAGGAAACATATTCAGCTTCAAACTAAAAGCTCTGAGTTTCCCATCGCCTTATTCTGCTCTCAGGAATGTAGCTTATCCTTTTGAACTGGATGAATGTCTTAGATGAGACATTAACGAGTCCATGCATTACCTTTAGTGCATTTTAACTGAACATGCGGTTCACTCCCAGTAACTCTAAGAGCTGCCCTGGACGGCCAGTCCCTCTCTCCCTGTCCCTGTCTGTCCCTCCCCTCACACCCTTCCTCTTGTCACTGTCCTTATTTAAGACTGGACCAGCTGATAGAGCAGTAGCTTCCAGGAAAAAAAAGCCAAGATATGTGTGTTCCTAAAATAGAAGCCAGTGTGTCCGGTTACGCAACGGGCCTCGATAACCAGCTTCACTGTGACGCGAGTTAATTCTTGTTTTGCGGTGACTTCTAAAAGCCAGCGCTTACACCGAGCCCTGAGCTCGTGTCTTTGCGTCTGTTATTTGAAGAACACTGCGGTCCTCATTTCACTACGAAACGGTCTTGGCAGAGACGGTGGTGTGAACACGAAGTTGTCGCACGAGCCGCTCCGGAAGCGGGGGCTCCGTAAACTGCCTCGGATTCGGAGCTGCGGGTCTCTTGCCGCCACGCTGGGACCCTCCCCGGGAGCTGCCTGCACGCTGACCTCCGAAGGCTTCTCAGACGCGCTTCCGGGAGATGCAAGGCACGGGCCGTGCAGCACACTCACTGCACACTCGCCGGTGGTTTTCAGTAGGTTCGCACACGCGGGACAGTCTCAACGATTCCGATGCCGAGAGCACCCCAGCAAGAGCGTGTGCCGTTTTCCCCTCAGCCTCCGTGCCCCGGCCCTCGGCCACCATGAGCCTCTTCCTGTCCCTGGGTCTCCCTGTTCTGGACATTTCCCGCGAACAGAATCAATGGCGTGTGCTCTGTCGGCTGCCTTTGTGGAGCGGACGGTGTCCTGGGTCCATCCGTGCTTCCCTTTGTCTCACGGCTGAGTGACCCCTGCTGGGAACAAGAGCCCACGTACGAGTTTTTGTGTGCGCCTACGTTTTCATTTCTCTTTATATACTTTCTTGATTTAAAAAGCAAAACCTGGGGACGCCTGGGTGGCTCAGTTGGTTAAGCGGCTGCCTTCGGCTCAGGTCATGATCCCAGCGTCCTGGGATCGAGTCCCACATCGGGCTCCTTGCTCGGCGGGGAGCCTGCTTCTCCCTCTGCCTCTGCCTGCCGCTCTGTCTGCCTGTGTTCGTGCTCTCTCTCTAACAAATAAATAAATAATTTTTTTAAAAAAAAGATTAAAAAAATAAAAAGCAAAACCTGGATTTTCATATACTCACGTCATCAGAAAGGCTTGCTGTGTTTTCTGGGTGCCGTTCCGACAGACAGGTCTAGGAGAGGAGCCCTGGCTTTGACCTCACACCTCATGGAGACTTGTCACGTCATTGTTCTGTCCTTCTGGGTCCCACGGGATTGGACAAAAAGCCTTTTCTATGCCTCTGTTCATAAATTCATTCAAGTTAGTCACTGTCCCCAGATGGAGAACTAACCAGCCTAGGAATTAGAATAAAGTCTTCCAAAATTTTCATTCCCCACATTTCGAACACCAGTCTGGGATCTTGGTGCTGAATCCCATGGGGTCCCCATGCCGGATGAGCCAGCTACTGTGAGGAAGGGCTCTTTCCCCTTAACATCACAGCCCGGGCTCCACCGGGTCCTGGCTCTCTGGGGCACGTTGTTCTTCGTTTAATAAACAGCTTTATGGAGGCAAAGTCACATGCCATTAAGATTCGCTCATCTCAAGTGCACAACTTGGGACTTCCTAGTATATTCACAGGATTGTGCAGCCGGCACCACAGCCTGATTTTATAACCCATTTGTCACCTCCGAAAGAGACCCGGCACCCACTAGCTGTCCCTGCCCGTCCCCCTCCACCTGCCCCCCAGGCCCCAGGACTAGCATCTTCCAGTCCGTCTAGCGTTGGCTGCTCCGGACATTTCACAGACGTGTCTGTGTCGCTATGCCCCGCGGCCTTTGGCCACCAGCTGCTTTCACAGGACAGCGTTCCCCAGGCTCGTCCACGGGGCAGGCGTCCATCGTTAACGAATACTGTTCCACTGCAGGAAGACGCTGCGTTCTCTCACCCCCATGTGGCGTCAGGGATGTGCTGCTGTGAACACTTGTAGGCAAGTTTTGTGTGGACATGCGTTTGCACTTCCCGCCGACGTACACTCCTAGTGGCTCTGACGACTCACGCGGTAACTGTGCAGGTAACGGTCTTGCTCAGTGGCTGCACCACTTAGAGCAATGTCGGGGGCTTCGACTTCTGCATACCCTGATCAGCAGTGGCTGTTGTCCGCCTTTTTGCTTGCATCCATCCTACTGGATAATGTGGGGCACCGTTTCTTATTGTGCTTATTGGCTGTTTGTATGTCTTCTGTAGAGAAATTATTCAAATTCTTACCCATTTTTTAAAAATTGGGTGTTTTGTCTTTTTGTTGTTGAATTGTAGGTGCTCTTTACATATTCTGGACACTGGTTCCTCATCAGACAGATGATTTGAAAGTATTTTCTCCCTCTAGGTTGTTGTTTTACTTTCTTGATGGCATCAGTGGCAGCTCAGTTTTAAATTCTGATGAAGTCTAGTTTGTTACGTCTTTGTGGCTGTGCTCTCATCTCCTATCAAAGAGCCGTCGACACCGGGGCACTTGTTCTAAATTAAATCTGATTCTCACCTTCAGGTCTCTATTCTGGTCATGTTGTCCCTCCTCTCAAATTAAACTCAAAAGAGTTTTGATGACTTACAAAGTATTTTTACAAAGAATTTATTGACAGCAAACACACTAGTGAATGGATTTGTCATTATCTCTCCCACTTCTCTTTGTCTAGAACAGTGGCTCTCAACTAGGAGTGACTCCCTTCTCCCAACAGGGACATTTTTTCAGTGTCTGGAGACATTCCTGGTTGTCAGCAGCAGGGTACCATGAGCATCCTGTGGGTAGAGGCAGGAGATGCTGCGAAACGTCCCCTGATGCACAGGAAAGCCCACGCCCCACAAGGAGCACTGACCCAGCCCGCAGTGTCCAGGAAGTCACATGGAGAAACCTGGTCTAGACTCAGACCTGCCCTTCTGCTTTGATATCCCCATTCTGCTCTGATTCTGCTCAAGAAGGGCCATGCCTTTGAGACAGGCCATGACTCGGGTTTTTGTCTTTCTTCATGTTCCTTACTTTGACCCTGAAAGCTCGCCGTGTTTTTCTAGCATCTGTTACTTACCCAAACCCAGCCTAGAGCAAGAGTAAGGATGATCCTTTTATTCTTTAGAAACAAACCAAAAATGCTGATTAATTATGCAAGGTTTATAAGAAATGTTTATACTACACCCCCCGCACGCACAGGCACACATAGACACACACACACACTCTCTCACACACACACTCTCACACTCACACACTCTCACACACACACTCACACTCACTCACACACACACTCACACACTCTCACACACTCACACTCACACACTCACTCACACACACTCTCACACACTCACACTCACTCACACTCTCACTCTCACACTCACACACACTCTCACACACTCGCTCACACTCACACACTCTCACACTCACACACACCCACACTCTCACACACTCTCACGCTCACACACACTCACACTCTCACACACTCTCTCACACTCTCACACTCACACTCTCACACTCACACACACTCACACTCTCACACACTCTCACGCTCACACACACACGCACTCACACTCACACTCGGGAGTCTTTCTGTGCTGACACGTCAGTACTCCATGGTTTCAAACTCAGTTGTCAGCCCCTCTCCATCCCGAGAACAGCAGGATTTCTGCACCCACGTGAGACAGCGCTGATCTGGTCGTCGCTCCGCGGAGTCACTCGCCCCTGGACCGCGTGGCCGGGCAGGACCTCGTCAGTGGCTTGCTGCCCCCCTGCGCTGGTGGCACTTGCCTCTTTGAGATGTGCTTGAAGGGCTGGAGCTGGGCGTCTGCACAGCGCGCCTACACGGGGCCTGGATTGATTCTGAGAGCCGGAAGAGTGTTTTGCCTCTTAAAGAAAATACAAAAGGGCAAGGGCCCAAGTTTCCGTCACAGTCCACCCTGCTCCCTGCAGACGGGCTGGGTCACCGGCAGCCAGCCCTGACGCGCCCGCAGCCTGGTCTCCGCATCCCGAGTGCTCATGCGCTGAGCCCCGGACCAGGGATGGCCACGCTGTCCGCCCCCGCCCGGGCCCTGTCCCCAGCCGCCCTCCCTTTCTGGAGGCTCGGTCACCTGCCCGCGCAGCACATGGTCCTGTGGTGTAGGGTCAGGGATGGCTGCTGTTCCCCGATGTGCTCTTCTCACCTGCTCCTCCTAGGCCCTGGGACCTTTGTCCATGCATCCTTGTCACCAACTCTGAGTACGTGGGAACCATGTGACGTCTTTCTGCTGACTGGGAAGGAAGCCCAGAGCGGGGAAGCACAGGGGTCCTGGGCTGAGGGTCACCCGGGCAGAGATGCCGCCACTGCTGTGTGACACTCCCCTCATTGTGTCCCTAGCTCCGGCAGGCTCCGTCTATGCGGCCGACCCCTCCCCCGGCTCACAGAGCTGCCTTCCCGGGAAGGGGCTGAGCCAGGCGGGTCCCGGGCATGTCCCAGGAAGCCCCAGGCAGGACCAGGAGCAGAAGGGCTGCTGCCTTCCCCACGTCGAGGTGCAGGAGGCAGAGCCCCAGGTGTGGCCCCCGGCACTGTGATGCTGTCGGGGCCGGTGGAGGTGAAGCGCATCCACTCAGAGGACCTCATCTGAGCGCCGTGAACTTGAGTGAGCGAATAGAACACAATCAGGGAACTCAAACCAGATAATACTCCCCCAGTTGAGTCTTGAGAGTCCCACAGTTTCTTGAAACATGTTTAGACACTGGCAGTCATAGACGCATCTTGAGAATCGGGACACATTGGGGCAGGGACACTCTGGGTCCCGGGTCTCGGGGACTGACCCTCTTGGCATATCTGCGTGTTCTGTTTTGTCATTTACAGGAAGCTCTTATTTCTTGATCATGAAAATGCCATTACGCTTGACACACATCACCTTGATTATGTTTGTTTTGCCTGTGGACGTTTTGTTTATTGAAAATGTGTTATAGGTAAGGATGTACTTTATATTTGTGGAAGAGCAACAGCATCAGGTCTCAGAGCAATCTTTTTATTTGGACAGAAATTAGTCAATGGATGTCTCAGGGAGACGTGTCCTTTCTGCACACGCTGTGGGCTCATCACTCAGGAGGTGCGAGGAGGTCCCGTCTGTCCTCACACATCCACCCATCCCCCTGGGGCCCCTGCAGGGAAGAGACGGTGGACATGGGGTTGCTACCAGGGAGCAGTCTACAGCAGGTGCAACCAGACAGTGCCAGCATCTCTTGGTCCCACTTCGGTGGTGCCCCCCCCACAAATGCCAGCAGAGATGGTGAGGTTGTGTGACCGTGTCATCGACCTCCAGTCAGTGACGGCGTGGTGTTTCACTCTAAATATCAAGCTTTTGCCCTCATCTCTGAGACTCAGTGGGATTTTACACCAGGAAGAAAGGTGTCACCATTTCTTACTGGAAGACACAACGGACCATAAGGGGCATCCTGATTTTAGATGTTGACACATGAAAAAAATGCACCTGCAGTGAATAAAAATGGCAGCTAAATGTATGACATTGCTTCTCCAGTAGCCCTTGTTCTGTACTAAGTGAAAAATAGGACATTGAGGTCAGCCTCGAAGCGGGGCGTGAGACCAGGACAGGGGGCATGAGCCTCCAGCTGCTGGGACAATCGGTCCAGAAGTGTTCTCTGTTCAAGTTTTGCTCTGCCCCAGAACTAAATAGGGAGATAGGGGGAAATACATGGAAGCCACGTTTGGCTTCCTCTGCTGAAGCAGAAGTTACCCATTTCAAGCACAACGATTGAACGGTTTTCTCTCTAGCGCCTGCTGGGTGTGAGGCGCCGGCCAGGTCTGGGGACAGAGGGTTATGGGGCAAGATCCCTGTTCTCAGACACTTTCCAGTGTGGTGGGGAGAGAGGAGTGAGTCCTCAATCCTCGGGGGTCTGCAGTGGGGAGGGGCTCAGACGCACCCCGGGGAGGAGGGGAGGAGCTGAGGGCCGGGCAGGGAAGTGGCGAGGGGCTGCGCAGGGTGAGGTCCTCGCTCCCAGATCCCTTCCCCCACACTCTGACCGGCCTGGCCCCTGCGGGCAGGAGGCTGGGAGGGCTGTTCCAGGCTGTTCCAGGCAGAGGGTCAGCTTGGTTTCTGTCGTCCTCTGTCCCATAGAAGAGGCTGTGAACGTTATTCCAGTTCCCGGAGACTTCCCGTTTCCCTGAACCCCCAAGACTGCAAGTTGCTTTTTCCTCAATGTTGTCAATATGCTAGAAAATGCCATCTTATTCCTGTCCCGCTGTTACCTCAGTCGCTGTGACCTGGAGCGCGCTAGTCTCTCTCAGGAGCTACTGACGAGACTGTTGGATCTCAGCTCGGGAAACACCAAGTTAGTTTACTGACCAACCGGTGATGGGCCTCCCCCCCTCCTCCATTTACGGCGTTAATTATTGTATTGATAATTAAATTATAATTAATTATAATCGTATTGATAAGTGCCTCGTGACACTGGCTCGCATTTACTTGTGGGAACAAGATTACAAATGTTGGTTGGTGGGATGTTATCCGTTCAGGCTTCCGGAGGGACCTGGGGGGCGGGGATGGGGAGCAGAGGGCCCACTGCTGTGAATCCGGAGGGCTGGCCTCTGCCTCCCCAAGGCCACCAAGGTCCCCTGCCGCCTGGGCCTCGCCTTCTCTCCCACCTGCTGGCTGCCTGCGTGCTTGTCCCTACCCAGGAATCTGTCTCGGTCTGAATCAGACTTTCTGTTGATGGAGTAGTAACTTATGGCTTCCTCACGAGAAGACTCCTGTCAGCCAAGACGGCTTCTGTCGCAAGCAGCAAACCCCACTCAGAGGCCCGAGACCTGGGAGGGAGGGGCGAGTACAGAGACGGGAAGTCCTGGCTCAGGGGACCGCCCGCTGGTTTCACAAGGAGCATCTCTCTCCCTGCACCCAACCCCCCACCCCACGCAGGCCTCCTGGTCCCCCTGGCCCAGGGGGAGCCCAGAGCTGTCCCCGAGATGGCGCTGGTCCATCCAGCTCGGCCCCAGGAGCTTCCCTGCAGCTGGCACCGGCCCTTGGGGCCACATGCCCCCTCTCCAGCCTCTCTGGATCTGCCAGAGCGAAGGAAGGGAGTCCCTCAAGGAGGGCAGCAGGGAAGCCAGGCAGGCCAAAGCCAGGGGAGGAGGCAGCGAGGTGCCAGAGCCAAGGCAGAAGGGAGGATTTCACCTTTTTTCCCAGAGTTTCCATTTTTACTTAACAAACACTCAGAAGCAGTTTCTGTGTGCCAAGTATGTTCAGTGCTTGCAGATACTAACTTCCTTAATCCTCGTTACACCACAATGTGCAGCCGTGCGGCGGCACTATTTCCTCTTTTGTAGAAAAGGAAACCGAAGCACAGAGAGGTTAAGTGACTTGTGCAACGTCACACAGCTAATAAAGAAATGCCACACCAGAGTTTACGCCCAAGCAGCCTGGCTCCCCAGCTTACAGCCCTGGTGACGGTGCCTGCCCCGCTCTTCAGAAGGAGAATGTACAGCGGGAGGGATACCTGTCTCTCGGTCCTAGCTGGAGACTCAGGGAACAAGAGAGGCTTCGGAAAAAGTGACTCAGAGAAGGGTGGAGGCCAGAGAGAGGCCACGGGGAGCCAGCATCTGGGCATGTCCCCTTGTGCTGGGGCCCGTGAGCCCCCGCAGTGCTGGTCATAACTGAGAAAATCGCAAACCAGGTCAACGGTCATGGGCAGGAGCCTGGTGGCAGTGCTCGTGGGAGTAACCAAAGCGCGGGGTGCATGCTGTGGCTTCGAGGGCAGGTCAGATGGTGCTGTGTGGGCCACGTGAAGCCACTGCAAGCGTTCCTTGTTACCAGACCAAAGCAAGACTCAGAGCAGTGTACGCAGGGAGGCCGGACGGGGCTGCTGGGGCAGCAGAGATGCGGGGGGGGGGGGGGGGGTGATGGGGGGGGGCGGAGATGGGGGGGTGCAGACATGAGGTGGTTGGCAGGGTCGTTTGGGGGGAAGGGGCAGTCCTTTACGCTGTGCCCTGGGCGGGGCCTTTTGCAGTGCGTTCCCTGTCACACTAATGAGACACAATAGAGTAAACAAAGAGGAAGAAACTAAAATCTTATCTACCCTATAACCTTAAAATACAAACCTAAAACGAACGTAGGCCTGGTGCAGCTGGTAGGCCTCCATGACAGAGGAGAAGGGTGGCCGGAGGGCAGCCCAGCCCCACTGGTGGCACCTGACCCCTCCTCTGTGGCCCCCCAGCGCCACGGGGATACTGGCATGGATTTCTGCCCCCGAAAGGGCCCCTTCTGGCCCCAGGGCTGCCCTGCCTGGCTTCCAGGCAGCCGGAATTTAAGGAAGGCAGGTTCGGAGTCAGCACCTTCCCATGCATCCATCCCCTGCACCCCAAACGGGGACCAGGCAGTTAGGCGTGCTCCCAGAATGCACGCATGATGATCGGCCGATGTATTTTATCCCAGGTGCTACCCCGTTTCTTTTGTACGAAAATACATCCACTGGCACCAGAGAGTGCTTGCAGCCCAGGCAGAGAAAAGAGGTGGGAACTTAAGCCTCTGCAGAAAGCCCACCCGAACCCGGAGACTCTCACAGCTGGGCAATGAGCAGGGGACGGTGATTAACTGCAAATTTTATAAGAAGAAAAGTGTATTACAACCATCTCGTTGATAAAGGTCTGGATCTCAAGAGAGGGTCTTTTTCTGCTTTGTTTCCAGGATGGAGAGAGCAGCGCAGGAGAGTCTGACAAGAAGAAGAACATCCTCCAGCTCTCCCGGGAGGCCTCGGAAGACAACGAGGTGTTCGGTATGTGACCAGGAAACCGTGGCTGGGGCTTCTTGTGCACAGATGCACACATTTGGGGAAAGTTTTAAGTTTTTAGTCACACGAGTAATCTATGAATCTGTTCTCAGTATGGAAAATGCAGAGGCCATAGGAATATGGGTACGTCCCCTTGGTCAGCCTCCTGCCACCTGTCCTCCCGGACGTGACCGCGCAGGTGGCCAGTGACGCTGTCGCCATCTAGTTCTTGCTCCTGTGCTTTGTGCTGTCTCGTACGCAGACTCCAGAGACTGCAGGTGTAGCCAAGTTGTACAGTATTTCTCTACTTATTTGACCACTGTGGGTGGAAAACCTAACGGGGCCTATAAAGCAGAATTACCAGGGAAGTGAGGCTGTCCCAGAGTCTACATATTTCAACCACAAAGAATGACTCAGGAGGTGTTGAAAATAACCGTTTTCTATAAAAGTTTACTTTTTTGTGGAGCCTGCTGGCAGGCACGACTCTTCAGCATTTCTGCTCCTCCGAGAAAGAACGAATGCCTTCTCTTTGATTTTAGCATTAAGAAAATTACCTTTCCCGTGGGACTGTGGTGCTCCAGGACTTGCCACGGTCACACCGCTGAGCAAGACGCATGCCTTGCTCTGTTCTCCTCCAAGAGCCCCCAGAGCTGCAGGAACAAAGGGGCAGCTTGGAGCGTGCCCAGACCCTGGGGGCTCGCTGGCCTCTCAGAGGGAAAGGGAGCGGTTTTCTGGCTACCAAAGGGAGTGTCCCTGGGACAGTGCCTTCAGATTATGACACCCACGACAGACAGGCCTCCTCGCCACACTGCCTAGCCTGGTCGCTGCTTACTTAAGTAAAGGACTTCTCAGTGCTTCCAACTCCCTGACAGGAAAAGCCATCCGAATTTCCCATCTCCGATTTGCTTGCTCTTTTTCAAAAATCCCTTCTCTTCTATATTCCGTGCTGAGTAAACGGCAGTAATGACGCAAGTATCACTGCCCACTCTCTTGACATCTTGAACTGTCATGAAACTCAGCATAACCCAGAGGCGCAGAGGCTGAAAACGATGCAGATCAGTTTATGGGAACCAGTGGGACCAGGGCGGGAGGAATCAGCATTCGGCTGGTCACACCCGCTGCGCGTTGGTTTTCCTGAGAACTTGGTCGGGGACGGGGGGCAGGGGAGGGTGACGCCCGAGGGTCGTCCGCTGCCTTTCCGTAGTGGGGCCCCCATCCCTCGAGGCCAGAGGAGCAGAGGGGAGAAGAGGCCAGTACCTGGGCCAGTCCCCACCGCAGGCGCTCTGATTGCAGAGGGAAGGTGGTCTCAGAAGTGAATGGAGCATGTGAGTGTGGATGATTTCCATCACGAGTCCATCTGCAAAGCTCTTTCTCTAGATGACCTCTCTGTTCCCACATTCCAACTCCATATGTATGTGAAACACATAAAAGCAAACGACAGAATAAAAATGTCCAATTCTAGGTTTCCTGTGTGACAAGAGTACCTTCTAGAAGGATGCTGGCCAAGCTTACTTGTTTTACAGCAAACATCATTGTCCTCATTGTTCCCCTGGTTACGTGCTTTCAGGATCATTCACAACAGTGTCTGTCCCCCTCTTCCTCTCAGACACACACACACACACACACACTGCACATGTGTGCATACGCGCTTGTGACATAGTGTCAGGCAAGAAGGGTCATCTGTGACATGTGTTTCCCTAAGTCAGCACCAGCACGGTTTGAGTTTTCGAAGGCAGCCCTCCCCGGCCCTCTCAGGCGGATACTCAGTCTGGAGACGGGCTGTGGGTACGGTTGACTGTGCTCCCGTGTGCATCTTGGCACGAACCTGGGTCTGTCACATGAGTGATCTAGGAATCTGTTCTCAGTATTGAAAGCGCAGAGGCCGTAGGAAATAGGTATAGCGGCACAAGCACTACGCTGCCTGGGTAGTTTCCTACGACTTCCCCGGCGAGAGCACTGGGGGTCGTGGTGCGCAGCCCCCACGCGGTCAGGAAACAATCCCTAATTGTCACCTTCACGACAGGGGCAGCTGACCCTGAATCCAAGCTGAGTCGCGGAAGAGGGGAGGTGTGAGGTGTGTGCCACCTGATAGCATGTGACCTTGAGTGAGGGTGGCCCAGCTCCCATGGAGGCCTGACGAATACAGAGCAGGAGTTCCTGCGGAACTGCGGGCATCTGTTCTTGAACTTGCCATAATCCCCCGCTCCTGACGCTTTCCTGGAATCTGGAGAAACCCCAGTCTAAAGGGGCAGAGTCACAAGGGAAAAAAAAGCTCAGTGGATCTTGGCTGTCGATCGTGGCTGCCTAATCTTGGAAAATGTATCTGAGCTTTTTTTTAAATTACGAAGTGTTGTGCAAATGTCACTCCAGATGAAGTCAGCAGCTGCCTCCCGCTTTCCCTGACTAGACAAAAGTTCCCCGAGTACCATAAAAACCCCCATGCCTCGCGAGTCATTAGCAAGCAGGTGGCGATGATCTCCAAGCTTCTGGCAATCCACGTTGTCCACGTGTCGGACGAATGGACCTAATCCTTTACCTGACACATGGCTACAGGATCCAGGTCCTCAAGGTCTCTGCGAGCGTCAGGAAGGACTGCTGTCCCACAGGCGGTCAGAGTCCTGGCTTAGGGACGGAATCAGAGGGGCTGAGAGGCCACGGCCGGGGGCAGGCACGGGGCGCAGCTGGCTGACCAGAGCGCACAGAGCGCACAGCTAAAACCAGCCTCCGTGAAGGCCAGAGCCGGCCGTGTGCTTACCAGTGCCCTGAAGACTCTCATTTACCTTTTCATTTCATGGGAAAATCCCAGTAAAGGATTGTTCTTCATCTAAATGAATCCGTCCTTCGAGCACACTTGTACGTCTCCTCCTATAATGGCTCCTGACAGTGTGTGGTTATACTTAGGATTGTTTGCCTGGTTCCCCAAAGAGGAAGAAAACACGGTAGCCTAGAGAACTGCGTGTTGTCTGAGCTTTGGGGAACCAGGTCATTTTGTGGTTGGCCAGTTACCGAGCTTTTTCTTCTCACCATGCACCCACACATGCGTCGTACATGGTCCTCATCATCTGAAAAGCAGGCAGCAAGGAAGGCAGAACGGTCGCCATCCCTCTGTCCAGAGTCCGCCAGCCACAAAACAGGGCAGGTGAGGCAGTTGAGGTGAGCAGAAGCCTGTCCGTAAATTACGGTGACAAAGGAGCAAAATCCCCAAAAGAGGGCACCCCTGCTCTTTCCAGATGAGTATGGCTCCTTCTAGACAGGACGCACGTCTCCGGAGTCAGAGCAGAGGGATGAGTACCCAGCACATCTGGTGAGCCTGATCCCAGCTCTGCAGGACCCCAGGGTCATGAGAACATCGCTCCCCGCTCGGTGCGTAACGGCACCCGTGGCTAAGTGAGGGGCGCACGACCTGCAGGGCCAGACCCCTGTGGAGATTCACAGGAAAACCTTCACCAGCTCAGCGCTCAAATAACAGAGATGGAATTTTCCATGTCTGGTGTTCAGCAAGAAAGTATCTGTCCTGGCAACCGTGAACCTTACACAAGTACGATCTCCTAAGCATGAGCGTGCATGTGTGTGTGCCTTCGTCTCCCAAAGCTTCAGGTAGCTCACACGAACACACAAGCAGCAAGACATGGAAAGCATGCAGTCGAGGTCAAGTCAGGAAAAACCACACACGTGAACCATACGCAGTTGCTAATAGTTAAACTTCACGTTGGACGTGGAGAGTCCCAGCCGCTCTGGTGGAAAATGAGACCCAGTCCGTGTGTTTAATGTCTCCTTGCACGTGGGAGGCAGTGCAGCTTCGTGGTAGCTGTTACTTCTGCCCGTGCCCTCATCTCTCGTGTCTTGGTCTCCTCCCAGGTAAGCAGGGGAGATGAGAGAACCTCCCAGAGTGAACGAGCAGGTTTGCAAATGTGCACCTGTACGGCACCCCTGTCCCTTTCCCCCACGGGGACCGGCAGAAGGGGGTCTGCGTGCAGTCCTCCGAGGATGCGCAGCTGTGTTTAGCCAGTTGTAGGATCTTTTCTCCCGTTTCAGGTTTCATCACAGACGATCATGGGGTGTCAGCCACCGCAGGGCACTTTCCTGGCAGCTGTGGTGACTAGTTTCACAGAAAAATTATAATAAACTGGGCAGTGAGCTTCTTCCCACCTTGGTGCTGGGTGAGGCACATGTCCCACTTGTGGCCTCACCTCGTCACTGCCCTGCGTGGCCCGGGCACACCCCTCAGACCCTGCCAGGCACCAGGATGGGGAGGACCTGTGAGGACGTGTGCGGCGGGAGGAACTGCTCTGCCACGTCTGGAAAGTCCTCTGTGCCACACACAGACCCCTGGGAATTTTCAACAGCATTGAGGAAAAAAACTTTGCTTTTTTTGT
>RCUC01162094.1:0-47611 GCA_003697995.1 Taxidea taxus jeffersonii
AAATTTGTTCTCAAATAGGAAGCATAGCAATTCTTGTTCTTCAGTTCAGAGCATGTTAAGAGGTAGTGACTCAGGAGGTTCATTTTTTCCTTAGGTTGTCAACATGTAGTGTGACAGTAGAAAAGCAAATGCTTCAAAACAGTAGGCATGGAGTTTCAGTACGTCTTTGTAAGTATGGGTTGCTAGGGCAGGGTTATCCAGGGCATCTGAGATTTTCCCTGTTAGAGACAAATGGAACTTTTTCGAGGACCAGGGCATTTTCCAGTCATTGGAGGGGTCTTTACAGCCACTTTTATCAGGTATTTCTCAGATAATCTTTAGTTGATTGGCTTCTCCATATCAAGAATGTCAAGAGCCTGCTGATACGGTTTGTCTGGTTTTGTGACCGAAGTCTATGAGCTGCTCTGTGATACTGTGCTGTCAGGTAAAGACACAGACAGCCAATATATGTCCTGGAGTTCCTAGTAAGGGAGTGAAGCCTCTTTTCTGCACAGAATAGAGCACCTTGATACTTTTGCTGGTCCAGCTACTGGCCAGTGCACTTCCGCAGCTGCTACAGATTCATGGCTGCACAGCTGTGGCGTCCAGCTGAGCACATTCCAACTTGCCTTCCTTTTTGCTGCCCACAAGGCCTGGCCTGAATTTGTGTTGCCTAAAAAAAAAATATTCTAAGCAGTTAAAATCAGTGCCTTAAAGACTGGGCACTACTGTACTGACAGGGCTTTCTTTCTTTCTTTTTTTTTTTTAAAGATTTTATTTATTTATTTGACAGACATAGATCACAAGTAGGCAGAGAGGCAGGCAGAGAAAGAGGAGGAAGCAGGCTCTCCACGGAGCAGAGAGCCCGATGCGGGGCTCGATCCCAGGACCCTGGTATCATGACCTGAGCTGAAGGCAGAGGCTTTAACCCACTGAGCCACCCAGGCGCCCCCTGACCGGGCTTTCTCTTGATTTTATACAGTTCTTACCTCTTTCTGTTGCACCCCCCAAAAAGAAAAAAAAAAGACAATTTTTTAGAAACAGAAGTTGTGGCTCTTTTTCTACTTACTTTTCCCACGATTCTTTAAACATTTTAAAAAATCAAGTTATGGGACGCCTGGGTGGCTCAGTTGGTTAAGCGGCTGCCTTCGGCTCAGGTCATGATCCCAGCGTCCTGGGATCGAGTCCCACATCGGGCTCCTTGCTTGGTGGTGAGCCTGCTTCTCCCTCTGCCTCTGGCTGCTGCTCTATCTGTCTGTGCTTGCTCTTTCTCTCTCTCTCTAACAAATAAATAAATAAAATTTTAAGAAAAAAATTTAAAAAAAATCAAGTTATATATTTGTATAGCTTAAAAATCGAATAGTTCTCTGAAGCATATTAAAAAAAACAAACAGTATTCTTCACTACTCTGTCATCACCCCCTTTTGTTTTTCTCATCCCCAGAGGCAATTCTGGAAACTTTTAAAACTGATTATTCTGATATTTACTGCTCATAGCAGAGGCTGCTGGTTGTCCCCCTTCCTCAGAAATGGAACCTCTGGTTTTTAGCTGGGTACATTGCTACCTGGAATGTAGACATGCTGCAGTCTTCCTGTAGCTAGTTGTCTTGGTATGACTAAGTACTGAACAGTTAGTCACCCGTGAGTTCTGGGAGGTGTTTTTAAGAGTAAGGAGTAGAGCCTTCATTAACCTTCTTTCCTGCTGGTTAGAAGGTGGATGTTAGGGGCACCTGGGGGCTCAGTAGGTTAAAGCCTCTGCCTTTGGCTCGGGTAGTGGTCTTAGGGTCCTGGGATTGAGCCACGCATCGGGCTCTCTGCTCAGCGGGGAGCCTGCTTCCCCCTCTCTCTTTGCCTGCCTCTCTGCCTACTTGTGATCTCTCTCTCTGGCAAATAAATAAATGAAATTTTTAAAAAGTGGTGGCTGTTATAGTTGGAATTTGAGCTGCCATCTTGGACTGGGAAGTAAAAACTATTATGTTAAAGATTTAGAATGAAAGGATAATCATGGATTCTCCATACCAGTCCTAAAATTACTTCATTTATGTGGAAGAGAAAAAAAATTCCATTTTAAGCTCTTGAGGTTTCTGGTCTGCAACCCAACCTAACCCTAACTAATATGCCTCCATGTCTGTAAGAAATCTTATTGCTTTTTTTTTGATTAAAATATTTGACTAGATTTCTTGTCATGAAAATTGGGATTGACTTTAACCTAACCTATTACATTTGCCTGCTCAGACACACTTCCCACTCACCTTGCATCTTCCTATTTGGTGAAGTCAGTATTCAGTGCTTTCATTTTGTCTGTGTAAATGAACTTAATAATAATCTTTTGTTGTTTGTTTGCTTAGTTTTTTATTGTCATTAATTCAACTCTGCTAGTTCTGCCAGTTATCTAAGATCTCTCCACTAACTTTATCTTCTTGAAGATCTCTCTCTTTGGGCCTTTTGAGATGCTTTAATCTGTATTGATTGCTTTGTATGATGCACCACTGATGTCCTGGAATTTATCTTCCCCCATCATTTTGAGGATTGCCTTTTTTCCTCTTCCTTGTGTTAGATCTCTTTATTCTTGGATCTCACCTCTTATTTTTTTTTCCTTAATTTTGTTGAAGCATATCTTCTAGTGGCATCTTGAGTAAGGAAGGGTACAAAGGAAGTGATATTACTGAGGCCTTGCATGCCTGAAATGTTTTTATTCTTGATTGATAATTTGGATTAACTAGAAATAATTTTTCCTCAGAAGTTTGAAGTTATTGATCTATTGTTTTTTTATGTTTCAAGATTGCAGAGGATCTAGTGCTACTCGGATTCCCAGTCTTTTGTGTGGTGTTGTTTTCCCTCCCACAGAACTTTTGGGATCTTATATGTGTTCGGGTTTTTGAAACTTTATGGCCTTTAGTGGGTCTTTTCATATTCATTATTCTAGACCTACAGTAGGCTCTTCCAAACTGGTAGCTTGTGATCATAAGTCCTTCCATTCCCACCGTTTCTCTTCTTTTTCTGGAAGCCTTGTTTTCATCTCTTTGGTTTTTCTTTTTTAAGATTTTATTTATTGGGACACCTGGATGGCTCAGTGAGTTAAGCCGATGCCTTCGGCTCAGGTCTTGATCCCAGAGTCCTGGGGTCGAGTCCCACATCGGGCTCCTTGCTTGGCGGGGAGCCGGCTTCTCTCTCTGCCTCTGCCTGCCACTCTGCCTGCTTGTGCCTCTCCCTCTCTCTCTGACAAACAAATAAATAAAATAAAATCTTAAAAAAAATTTTATTTACTTACTTGACGGAGAGAGAGGACAAGCAAGATAGAGAATATGAGCAGGGGGAGGGGCAGAGGGAGACAGAGAAGCAGACTCCCCACTAAGTAGGAAGCCCCATGCAGGGCTTGATTCCAGGACCCCTGATCATGACTTGATCCAAAGGCAGATACTTCACCAGTTGAGCCATCCAGGTGTCCCTGGGTTTTTTTTTTTGCTGTTCTTATTCTTTTTATTATTATTTTTAATTTTTAATTTATTTTATTTTTTAATAAACATATAATGTATTATTAGCCCCAGGGGTACAGGTCTGTGAATCGCCAGGTTTACACACTTCACAGCACTCACCATAGCACATACCCTCCCCAATGTCCATAACCCCATGTTCTTATTCTTTTTACTGTTCTGTTAGTTTCTTCCCTTTTTCTTCCATCTCCTGTTTATTTCTACTATCATTAAAAATATTTCAACAGCTCTTTTGTCTCTTAATATTCCTTTTCATAACATTTAGTTCTTTTTTTTATGGTTGCAATATTTTCTCTTATGTCTAAAGATATTACTGATGTTAAAAAATGTTTTTGTTTCCTTGAATAAGTCTTTTTCTCCTAGCTTCTTCCCCCACTTTTGTTTTAATCTTTCATGTTAGAAGCTTTCTTCTAATCTTATAGTTAATTGTGAGGTTTTGGACTGTTGGGTTCACTATTGGTTAAAAATGGGTGATCATGCTGGGATTGGGTTTGATAACTTTCCTTGTTTTTTATATTTTTACCTTTGGTTTGTCAGAGTTCCCGGAGAAGGATCTTTTTTTTTTTTTTTTTTTTTTAAGATTTTACTTATTTGACAGAGAGAGGGAACACAAGTAGGGGGTGTGGGAGAGGGAGAAGCAGGATTCCCACCGAGCAGAGAGCCCGACCTAGGCTTCAATCCTAGGACCCCCAGGATCACCACCCAAGCTGAAGGAAGACGCCCAACGACCGAGCCACCCAGGTGCTGCTGGAGAAAGATCTTTCTATTTCCTGCTGGGAGATACAGATTTAGTTGCCAGAATTTGGGGAGTGGGGTAGAGGAAGATTTGAGATTGCAGAATTCCCTATGTAAACTTTTACATAACTCCCTCTGTTTTCAGTTTTGATGTTCCTGCTCACAAATGCTAAGTATTCCCGTAGGAATACTTAGGAGACTACTCTTAAATTTTTTCCTGATAGTAAATCTCAACTCTTCTGGTGGGTTGTAGCAAGTACGGTCACTTATGTACATAGAGAGGGGAGAGTATCTGGAGATCTAACTGCTTCTTAACTAGGCGTTTAAACAGTTCTCCCCTCTCATTTCTAGAAGTATCTGGTACTGCCAACTGCAGAATTTGTTGAGAGTTCTGAAGTGTAAATCAGGTAGCTTCCTGTCATCCCTCATGATAGCTTAGGATTTAGTGTTCTGAGGTGAGCTGATTCAGCTAAATTTGTCCAGCAGCCTTTTAGCTTTGTGATTGCATTGCCAATCATTGTTTCTTTGCTAGCAGCTCTCCTTTATTTTAAAACTTTTGAAACAGAAAGAAATTCTAGTAATTTTGCTAGTAATTTTGCTTATTGACCATAATACCCAGTCAGGTTTCTGCAAAATCATTTTTAAAATTTCAGAATTTCCTGGATATTAATTATTTTGCAAGGTTTGTTTGCTTCGTTAAAATGAGATGTCTGGGGCACCTGGGTGGCTGAGTTGGTTAAGCATCTGCCTTTGGCTTAGGTCATGATCTCAGGTCCTAAGATCCAGTTTTGTGTGGGGCTCTCTGCTAAGCAGGGAGTCTGCTTCTTCTCCCTCTGCCTGTTGCTTACCCTGCTTGTGCTCTCTCTTTCTGTCAAATAAATAAATAAAATCTTTAAAAATAAATAAAATGAGGCATCAACTCTTAAAAAGATGTTTTTTTTCTTTGTTTAGAGCGTGAGCTGTGATGGGGAGAGGGACAGAGGGAGATGGAGGGAGAGAATCCCAAGCAAGCCCCATGGCCAGCTCAGAGCCTGACTTGGGACTTGATCTCATGACCTGAGATCATGACTTGAGCTGAAATCAGTGGTCAGATGCCCACCTGACTAAGCCACTCAGGTGTCCCTTAAAAAGGTGTTTTTAAAATTAAGATAATCTGGGGTACCTGGTGGCTCAGTGGGTTAAGCCCCTGCCTTCGACTCAGGTCATGATCAGGGTCCTGGGATCGAGCCCCGGATCGGGCTCTGCTCAGCGGGGAGTCTGCTTCCCCCTCCTCTCTCTGCCTGCCTCTCTGCCTACTTGTGATTTCTGTCTGTCAAATAAATAAATAAAATCTTTAAAAAATTAAGATAATCTTTCTTACAATAAGAAAACAACTAAAAAATGTGTACATATGTCTACTTTGCTTTATTGGCTAGGGCTGATACTATTTTTCTTCCTTTTCCATTATAGTCATAACAAATTGATGCTATGAATCTTTTCTCTGTAAGCTCTCAGCTCTACCTATTGGTTAAGATAGGTAGATATTAAGCCAGAATAGAAAGGGGTTCTGGTAAAAATAAAAAATTTAGTAATAATTGTAAGGAAATGTGAGCCATTTTTTCCTTTCATCTGGCAAATATTTATTGATGCCTGTTATGTGCCAGTAATGCACAAAATGAACATGGCCCCTGCTCTTAAGTATGGAGTTTATAGTCAGTTTGAGAGACATTAAAAAAAAGCTTTCAGGGGCACCGGAGTGACTCAGTAGGTAAAGCATCCAATTCTTGATTTTGTCTCAAGTCATGATCTCAGGGTCGTGAGATCAAGCCCAGTGTTGGGCAGGGATCTTGCTTAATTCTCTCTCTCCCTCTTCATCTGCAAGCTCCTCCCCTTCCTTGGCTCTCTTTCTTTCTTAAAAAAAAAAAAAAAAAAGCCTTGAGGTATGGTTGCCTACAATGTCAACCTATGTTAATGTTTACAAATACTGCAAAACATTATGCATCTCGGGTTGGCTGGGTTGCTCAGTCGTTAAGCATCTGCCTTCAACTCGGTCATGATCCCAGAGTCCTGGGTTGGAGCCCTGCATCAGGCCTCCTGCTGGTTGAGAAGCCTGCTTCATCCTCTCCCACTCCCCCTGCTTGGGTTCTCTCTCTCACTGTGTCTCTCTCTCTGTTAAATAAATAAATAAAAATGTTGGGCTATGGACATTGGGGAGGGTATGTGCTATGGTGAGTGCTGTGAATTGTGTAAACCTGGCGATTCACAGACATATACCCCTGGGGCTAAAATACATTATACGTTAATAATAAATAAGTAAATAAATCTTAAAAAAAACCTAAAACAAAAAAAATGTGCATCTCAAATTATAATGTGCATATGAATTTACTGGAGATTTGTTACAAACGTAGATTGTGATTCAATAAGTGAGAGGTGGGACCTGATATTCTCCATTTCTTTCTTTAAAAAAAATTATCTTTTGGGACGCCTGGGTGGCTCAGTTGGTTAAGCAGCTGCCTTCGGCTCAGGTCATGATCCCAGCGTCCTGGGATCGAGTCCCACATAGGGCTCCTTGCTCAGCAGTGAGCCTGCTTCTCCCTCTGCCTGCCACTCTGCCTGTGCTCACTCCTGCGCTCTCTCTATCTGACAAATAAAATAAATACAATCTTAAAAAAATTATATATATATATATATAAAATTATCTTTTGGGGCACCTGGGTGGGCTCAGTTGATTAAAGCCTCTGCCTTCGGCTCAGGTCATGATCTCGGGGTCCTGGGATCGAGCCCCGCATCGGACTCTCTGCACAGCGGGGAGCCTGCTTCCCTTCCTCTCTCTCTGCCTGCCTCTCTGCCCACTTGTGATCTCTGTCTGTCAAATAAATATATAAATAAATCTTTAAAAAATTATCTTTTTTAGGTACAATTTATGTATGATAAAATTCACATATTTTAGGTATATGTCAACTTTCAACATGTATGTATTTATCTATATCTATCCAATTGTTATAACTACTCTAAAAACAGCATTTTTTAACAAGTTCCAGGTAATGCTAATGCTGCTTGGTTTGAGGACCACACTTCTGAATGTCAAGGCTATAATTATCAATTCAGACTTTAATCACTCAGACTGAGGTAGCTTAATGTTAACAGAACTTTTGGGTTGATTTTTACTCTAAAAGTGGTCATGACTATATATATACATTTTAAAATTATTTTGAATGGAAAAGGAAGCCTCATGAATTAAAAAGATACCAAAGTTAAGAGATGAAAATTGTCCTATTCTTGCCTCCTAGCTACAGTTTCCCTTGAAGAGTCATTTCTTACATATCGTTCCTTAGATATTCTGTCCAGAGAAAAGTAATAATGTATTTAAATTCTACACTTACGTTCTCCTTATTTACACACATGGTTGCAGTTCTAAAGACCTTTTTCTTTTCTTTTCTTTTCTTTTTTTAAGATTTTATTTATTTATTTGTTAGAGAGAGAGAGAGCGAGCACAGGCAGACAGAGTGGCAGGCAGAGGCAGAGGGAGAAGCAGGCTCCCTGCTGAGCAAGGAGCCCGATGTGGGACTCGATCCCAGGACGCTGGGATCATGACCTGAGCCGAAGGCAGCTGCTCAACCAACTGAGCCACCCAGGCGTCCCTAAAGACCTTTTTCTTTGATGATTTTTTTATTTTTAAAATCAGATTTTATCTTTTATTTTGTAACTTTTAAAAAATTGAAGTAAAATTTATATGAAAAAATTCATAGATCACATATGTACAATTTAAGTCTTTTTTTTAAAAAGATTTTATTTATTTATTTGACAGAGATCACAAGTAGGCAGAGAAGCAGGTAGAGTGAGGAGGAAGCAGGCTCCCCGCTGAGCAGAGAGCCCGATGTGGGGCTCAATCCCAGGACCCTGGGATCATGACCTGAGCCAAAGGCAGAGGCTTTAACCCACTGAGCCACCCAGGTGCCACTACAATTTAAGTCTTAACACACAAATACACTCTTGTAATGTAAATCTCAAGACTTTGATGCTTAGCTTGGACAGGCTTCTGGCATGCTTATTTTGATGTTTCTCTTTCTGTGATCACACTAGGATTTGATAATGCATTAAAGGAAAAAAACCAAAGCATTAATGAACCATTGTTTTATTGCATATAGGACTCATAGGTGCTTTTGAGATATCATCAACTACTTCAAAAGAAATAGACCTTACTTTTTATTATTTTATTTAAAAAAATTTTTTTTTTAAGTTTTTATTTATTTATTTGAGAGAGAGCATGAGAGGAGAGAGGTCAGCGGGAGAAGCAGACTCCCTGCCAAGCAGGGAGCCCGATGTGGGACTTGTTCCCAGGACTCCAGGATCATGACCTGAGCCGAAGACAGTCGCCACCAACTTAACCAACTTAACCAACTGAGCCACCCAGGCGCCCTAGACCTTACTTTTTAGAGCAGTTTGTTTCATAGCAAGATTGAAGGGAAAGTACAGAGTTACCATGTACCCTTTACTCTTGCATACACAGTCTTCCCTATTATCAACATTTTGTACCAGAGCAGGACATCTGTTACAGCTGATGAACCTAAATTAACATATCACAATCATCCAAAGTCCAAACAAAATACAGAACAGTTTCACTACCGTAAAAATCCTCTGCATTCTGCCTGTTCATCTTTCCCTCTTTCTTAACCTCTGGCAACCACTGTTCCTTTTTATTGTCTCCATAGTTCTGCCTTTTCCATAATGTCATATAATTGATATTATGCTATATGTAGCATGTAGTCTTCTCAGATTGGTGTCTTTCACTTAGTAATATGTATTAAGTTTCCTGTATGTCTCTCCATGGCTTGATAGCTCATTTCTTTTTTTTTTTTTAAAGATTTTATTTATTTATTTGACAGACTGAGATCACAAGTAGGCAGAAAGGCAGGCAGAGAGAGAGAGAAGGAAGCAGGCTCCCTGCTGAGCAGAGAGCCTGATGCCGGGCTCGATCCAGGACCCTGGGATCATGACCTGAGCCGAAGGCAGAGGCTTTAACCCACTGAGCCACCCAGGCTTCCCAGCTCATTTATTTTTAGCTGTGAATAGTATTTCATTGACTATATGTGCCATAGTTTATTAATCCATTTATCTACTGAAGGACATCTTAGTGGCTTCCAAATTTTGGCAATTATGAATCAAGCTACTCTAAACATCTTTATGCAGGTTTTTGTGTGGACATATGTTTTCAACTCTTTTGAGCAAGTACCGAGGAGCACAGTTACTGGATTGTATAGGAAGAGTGTGTTTAGCTTTGTGAGAAACTGTCAAAGTGTCTTTCAAAGTGGCTGTACCATTTTGCATTCCCACCATCAACGAGTGAGAGTTCTTGTTGCTTCATATTCTTGTCAGCATTGTGTCAATGTTTGGATTTTGGCCATTCTTTTTTTTTTTTTTTTTAAGATTTTATTTATTTATTTGTCAGAGAGAGAGAGAGAGAGGGAGAGCGAGCGAGCGAGCACAGGCAGGAAGAGTGGCAGCAGAGGCAGAGGGAGAAGCAGGCTCCCCGCTGAGCAAGGAGCCCGATGTGGGACTCGATCCCAGGACGCTGGGACCATGACCTGAGCCAAAGGCAGCCTCCCAACCAACCGAGCCACCCAGGTGTCCCGGATTTTGGCCATTCTAATAGATGTGCCGTGGTGTTTCATTGTTTTAATTTGCAGTGCCCTAATAAAATACCATGCTGAACATTTTTTTATATGCTTATTTGCCCTTCCTGCATATTATCTTTGGTGAAGTCTTTTCAGATTTTTTGCTCATTTTTAAAATTATTGGGTTGTCTATTTTCTCAGTTTTGAGTTTTAAGAATTCTTTGTATATTTTGGGTAACAGTTCTTTATCAGATATGTTGCTTAAAGATATTCTTTTTCCCAGTCTATGGCTTGTCTTCTCATTCTCTTGAATTTGGCTCACTTTTTAGAAGGGGATTCTGAAAAGACTGAAAGTTAACAAAAGTTCTGATATAGAGGATATTTTATAATCTTACAATTTAAGATAGGTCTCCAGATAAAAAATGTCACAAGTACTATTTACACATTCAGAGTCACTTAAGATTTTTATTAGTTTTATGAAATAGCTATCAGTTATATTAACCTGTGCATTATTTAGATTAGAAAAACACTTCATTTACCCTCCACTGTCTCCTTTTTTTACCCCCAAAGATTTTATTTATTTACTTATTTATTTACTTACTTGTTTATTTACAGTAGGCTTTACACCCAGTATGGAGCCCAGTGTGGGGGCCGAACTCACAACCCTGAGATCAAGACCTGAGCTGAGATCAAGAATTGGACTTTTAACTGACTGAGCCACTAAGGCACCACTCAAGGATTTTGTTTTATTTATTTATTTATTTATTTATTTATTTATACGATTTTATTTATTTGAGGGAGTGCAAAAGCAAGAGAGATCACAGAGGGAGAGGGAGAAGGAGACTCCTGGCTGAGCAGAGAGCCCAGTGCAGAGCCTGAAGTGAGACTTGATCCCAGGACCCTGGCACCATGACGTGAGCCGAAGGCAGATGCTTAACTAACTTGGCCACCCAGGCATCCCTCAAGGATTTTATTTTTAAGTAATCTACACTCATTGTGGGGCTTGAACTTCCAACCATGAGATGAAGAGTTGCACGCTCTACCGACTGAGCCAGCCACGTGTCCCCTGGCTACTTAATCAAATTCCTTCATTATCTTGTTGCAACCCATTTCCAATTTTTGTTCTTACTGTTTTCATTTATAGAGATATATAAGGCACCCAAACTGAGCCATTTTTTATTTTCCACAAAGCTCAGATTCAGGGTCTTGTGTGTTCTTTCTCCTCTCTATTCAGAATCTTCTATACTGGGGTGCCTGGGTAGCTCAGTTGGTTAAGCAAGCATCTGACTTCGGTCAGGTCGCGATCCTGGGATGGAACCCTGCATTGGGCTCCCCTGCTCAGCAGGGAGCCTGCTTCTCCCTCTCCCTCTGCAGTTCTCCCACTTGCATGCTCTCTCTTTATCTGAAATAAATAAATAAAATCTTAAAAAAAAAAAAAAAAAGAACCACCAAGGATTGATGTTTAATGCCTCCTACCAGCAGCTAGGAAGAGGCAAGGTGAAATCAACACCTTGATTCCAGACTTCTAGTGTCCAGAATTGTGAGAGAATAAATTTCTGTTGTTTAAAAAAAAAAAACAAAATGCCAAAACCCAAAAAACTAAAAACCAAAAATACACTTCTATCCTTTAAGTCAAGTTCCACCTTTTTGTGATATCTTAGGGAAGACTGTGAATCTAATCTGAGAATATAATACAAAATATGCAAAACTTACTCCGTGATGATGTTTATTACAGTATTATTTATAGTAGCTAAATATTTTTTTTTAAGATTTTATTTATTTATTTATTTGACAGACAGAGATCACAAGTAGGCAGAGAGGCAGAGAAAGAGGAGGAAGCAGGCTGTCCGCAGAGCAGAGAGCCCGATATGGGGCTCGATCCCACGACCCTGGGATCATGACCTGAGCCGAAGGCAGCAGCTTTAACCCACTGAGCCACCCAGGCGTCCCTATAGTAGCTAAATATTGAAGACAACCATAATCTTCAGCAACAGTGGAATCATTATAATGAAAAGTGATGTTGGAACATATAGACACCTGGAAGGGTGATTATGGTATATTTGGGGAAAAAAGCCAAATACCAAAATCATACATGCAAAGTAATTACAGTTCTGAAATAAAATACAAATGAAAATAGATAAAAGGAGGAAGTATTCCAAAATTAGTTGTGTTAGTGTGATAGAATCACATTGTGGTTTTTTTCTCTCAATGTATAAATTTTATATAATACAAGTAAAATTAAACAACTATAAATTGTTATGGTAAATATTTGTGCATTTTATTTTACTGTTTAAAGGTTTGGTCAAAGCAGTGTTGGGAAAACCCCAAAATGAAGCACATAAAATGTTGAATATTGGATAACTGCATTGAAAGGACTTGCAGTGTTTTATAGTTAGCTATAAAAGAGTTATGTACTTTTAGTGAAAAAAAGAGCTGAGAGACATCTGAATGTGATGTTTTGATATGGTAGAATTGGTGAAATTTTAATCTTCTAGTGTCTTGCTCTTTGAAGACAAGAAAACATTTTTAAAAAATCAGGAGCTATTTCCTGTGAGAAGAAGAGAAGGTAACATAAGGTGGGAGTGCTGATGAGCACAGATACTCAAAGGACATAGAAAAGGGAAGAACAGGGGCACCTGGGTGGCTCCAGGAGTTTAGTGTCTGTCTTCAGCTCTCAGGTCCTGATCCCAGAGTCCTGGGATTGAGCCCCAGGTCAGGCTCCCTGCTGAGTAGGGAGTCTGCTTCTCCCTCTCCTCTGTGCTCTTGCTCTCTCTCAAATACATAAATAAAATGTTTGGGGGCAGGGGTAAAGGAAAGGGGAAGGACAGCCGAATAAATATAGATATATTTATTATATATTATATATATTATATATATATATATATATATTCTATATAATATTATATATTATATAGAATATAGAGATAACTATAAAAGCGAGACACCAGAGTGTAAAAATAGTGTGGAGAAGGCCAAAGCTTGGAATGAAGCTTGTGACAAATGTTTAAGTACATAAAAAACTTTTAAAATTGTTCTAGTAGCAGTAACAACAAAGGGAAAGAATAGTCCTGCTGTTTGGACTGTGGTGTTATATTAGTAAATTGTCAGAGTGAAAACAGAACTTTTCTATTCCCATTTGGCTTTGATCTTTTATTTCAAGGATAATTATCACTTATTTTTTATTTTTATTTGAGTATAGTTGACATGTAGTGTTACATTAGTTTCAGGTATACAACATAGTGATTCAGCAAGTTTGTAGGTTATACTATGCTCACCACAAGTATAGCTACCATCTGTTACCATGTAATACTATCACAATTGAGTATATTCCCTAAGCTGTACTTTTATTCCAGTGATTTACTAATTCCATAACTAGATGCCTCTACCTTCCCCTCCCATTCACTCATTTTGTCCATAATCCTACCCCCCCATTTCCTTTGGCAGCCATCAGTTTGAAGGAGAATTATTTTTAGAATAGAGAGGATAAAAGGGCTATTGTTCTTCTACAGTTACTTATCAAATATATTTATTATGTAAGATCTCCATGTTTGTTGTAAATTTAAAAAGACCTGTATGGGGAGAAAAACGTCACCCGTATTTATGCCAGTCAGATATAATAATAATAATAATAGTCATTATTATTATTATTTTTAAAAAAGATTTTATTTATTTATTTGACAGAGAGATAGCGAGAGCAGGAATGCAAGCAGGGGGAGTGGGAGAGGGAGAAGCAGGCTTCTCCCCGAACAGGGAGTCAGATGAAGGGTGGACCCTGGGATCATGACCTGAGTCGAAGGCAGATGCTCAATGACTGAGCCACCCAGGTGCCCCAGATTGAATTATTATTGATAAATTTGTTGTGTACCCTCTCAGAATCCTCTTAAGCATAATATATATATGCAAAATATTTTTATAAAAAGGAGGTAAACCTGCTGCTCAGTAGTTTCTTTTTCTCAGAAGTTAATTTCCTCAGAAATATATTCTAAAGTTTTCCATGTCAGTAAATGTGGACTATACTATCTTTTGATGAACTTTTTAAAAATTATAGCATGCATACTACTCTCTGTCCCTGCGTAGCCACTGATTTGCTTTCTGTTACTGCAGATCACTTGTTTTTTAGAATTTATTTAATGTACTGCATGTGCTTTTTGGAGGGCTTCTTTGACTTAGCATAATTATTTTGAGATTCATCCCTGTGGCTGTATGTATTAAATAGTTTATTTTTATTGCTGAGTTGTGTTCCTTTTTTTTTTTTTTAATATTTTATTTATTTATTTATTTGACAGAGAGAGGTGGAGAGAGAGAAAGATTACAAGTAGGCAGAGAGGCAGGTTGAGGGCGTGGTGGTAAGCAGGCTCCCTGATGAGAAGAGAGCCTGATGCAGGGCTCCATCTCAGGACCCTGAGACCATGACCTGAGCCCAAGGCAGAGGCTTAACCCACTGAGCCACCCAGGCACCCGCTGAGTTGGGTTCGAATGCATGGATATATCTCAGGTTGTTGATCCATTGTTCTATTAAAGGACATTCAGGTTGTTTCCAGTTTTTGGCTGTTATAAATAAAGCTGCTAGGAACATTCTTGTGTAAGTGTATCATGGATATAAGTCATGGGTATTTCCTTTCATCCTTCTTTCCTCTCTCTCCCTTTTTTTTCCCCCTCTTTTCTTCTCTCCTCTCCTTTTATTTTATTTTATTTCAGTAGGCCCCACGCCCAGCATGGAGCCCAATGTGGGGCTTGAATTCAAAATCTTGAAATCAAGACATAAGCTGAGATCAAGACTCAGACTTTAACTGAGCTGCCCCAGCATTCCTTGCAGTCTGTTTCTGATAACTCTATTTTCTGGATCCCTGTGGAGGAATGTATGGTTGCTTAAAAAAAAAAAAAAAATTCTTCTTCTTATGCCTACTCATATATTTTTTAAAGATTTTATTTATTTATTTGACAGAGAAAGAGATCACAAGTAGGTAGAGAGGCAGGCAGAGAGAGAGAGGGGGAAGCAGGCTCCCTGCCAAGCAGAGAGCCCGATGTGGGGCTTGGTCCCAGGACCCTGAGATCATGACCTGAGCTGAAGGCCGAGGCTTAACCCACTGAGCCACCCAGGTGCCCCTATGCCTACTCATATTTGATATTGGATTGAGTATTGAGTATTGGATATTATAAATAGAAAAATTATAGAAATAGCTTAAGGTTTAAGTGTAAAGATTTATGCTTGCTTCTGACAGGCGACTAGGGGCATTAGTGATTCTGTATCACCATAATCCAGTTTTTTTTTTTTTAATTTTAAATATTTTATTTATTTGTCAGAGAGAGCACAAGCAGGGGGAGTGGCAGGCAGAGGGAGAAGTGAACGCCCTCCTAAGCAGAGAGCCCAGTGCTGGGCTTGATCCCAGGACTCTGGGATCTTGACTTGAGCTGAAGGCAGATGCTTAACCAACTGAGCCACTCAGGTGCCCCTTAAGCCAGTTTTAAGTACTGAGATGATTTGAAGCTAGGCTGTAATCTCAAAGATAGTTTATTTTAGGCTTTTTTGGGAGGAGCCCTTCAAGGTATGGATTCCAAACACATGGTATTTAACGATAGGCCTTTTCTTAGTGGACTCTGGACTCTAGTTTTTGTTCTTTATATTAAATGCTTGTCAAAAACCTTGCTTATTTTCTAAATCTTTCGTTAGATTTGCATAGTTGCACTAGGGAAAGAGTGGCCCAAAATACAGCTCATCTCTTGGTTTCCTCCTTCTTTTGAATCTGTTTCCAATAATTCTTTTTTCTGTCTTGGTGGTTCTTTAATGCCTATAATCAGATGATTTTCATGTTTTGCTCAACTTTTCTAATTGTTTGCGTTAGAAAAGTTGGTCTGGATTATTGAATTCACATGACTAGAAATGAAAGTCACACTGCTTAATTTGAACATTTTTTCTAATGTTCATGGTTATTTTTATTTCTTTTTTTGTACCTTTCTGGTCATATGAGGCCCATACTTCTTGAAAAGGTACTCATGTTGGGTGGTTATTATCTAGATGTAATTATGATTCAAGTTTCCTTGTCATGGATTAATAAAATTTTAGGGTGTTGTCAATGATGGTTCTAGAGTGTGGTCAGTGATGGTCACCAAAGAATTGTGAAGAACTAGAGAAACGTTAGAAAGATAGTTGATATGTAAGTATTTTCTGTTTTCACAAAAGGCAAGAAGTTCGTGTAATTATATACTTGGTGTTAGTGATGGTCAGGGTTCTCAAATGGCTTTTAAAAAAAATTTCAGGAGCATCTGGGAGGCTCATTTGTTAAGCATCTGCCTTCGGCTCAGGTCATGATGCCAGGGTCCTGAGATTGACCCCTGTGTTGGGCTCCCCACTCTGTGGGAAGCCTCCTTCTCCTTTTCCCTTTCCCACTCCCCCTGCTTGTGTTCCCTCTCTCACTGTCTCTCTCTGTCAAATAAATAAATGAAATCTTAAAAAAAAAATATTTCAAGATTACCTGAAAAAGGGCATAATTAGCATATATTAATAAAAAACAACAAATTAATTGTCATTTATTGAATACTCAGAAATGTTGGCAGTGAGCCAAGAACTTGATACTGTCTCCCTGTAATCTTTATAGGTACTTTAAGATAGGTTTTGTAGTAGAAGCCACAAATCTTCACCCGTACATGTTTTTCCTTCCTTGGCACGTGGAAATGTTACCTTTGTAGCCTTCTTTGTATATAAGGAGGGCCACATGACTAACTTTAGTCAATGAAATATAAGCAGATTGGTGTGTCACATTTGAACTGAGGCATTTAAGAGGTACTGTACCACTTGCTGTTCTTCTTTACCACACTTTTACAGCCGCAATGATTTTCTTTTTGTCCAACCAACCCACAAGACTTGTCCCCAGTGTTTTTTACTGATTTGAATACTTGCATCCTTTTCATCACAGGGATAAAGGATAATTCATTTGAAAAGATGACATTTGACTTGTGACCTCAATATGAAGAAAAATAATCTCGGGACACCTGGGTGGCTCAGTTGGTTGAGCAGCTGCCTTCGGCTCAGGTCATGATCCCAGCATCCTGGGATCGAGTCCCACATCGGGTTCCTTGCTCGGCAGGGAGCCTGCTTCTCCCTCTGCCTCTGCCTACCACTCTGTCTGCCTGTGCTCGCGCTCTCTCTCTCTCTCTAACAAATAAATAAATAAAATCTTAAAAGAAAAGAAAAGAAAAGAAAAATAATCTCAAAATATGGGCTTTTGATTACAAAGAATTTTGTTCCAATCATTTCGTAAGGTAGATGTAACACAAATAAAATCTACTATAACTGCAACGGAAGATGTTGTTACTGATTAATCGGGTAGTAACAAAATTCTCTTGCCCTGGACTAAATTCAGATCTTTAAATATGACCTGGGAAAAACAGAATTGATTAGGGAAAGAAAACTCATTATGGCAGAAATTGAGCCCCCCAAAATTCACAATGATAGATGCTAATATTTCAAAAATTTTGATATGAATATTAAATAAAAATTGTTATTATAGAATGTACATGTTGAGAAGTTACTCTAGCAATTCATCAAATAAACAATTTTTTTTTTTAAAGAAATGATTTGGAGTAACTGGTAACTCAGTTGATTTAGTATTTGACTCTTGACTCTTCTCAGCTCAGGTCCTGATCTCAGGGTTGTGAGTTCAAGCCCCACATTGTGCTTCACACTGGGCATGGATCCTACTTTAAAAATTTTTTTAGGGGCACCTGGGTGGCTCAGTGGGATAAGCCTCTACCTTCGGCTCATGTCATGATCTCAGGGTCCTGGGACTGAGCCCTGCATTGGGCTCTCTGCTCATTGGGGAGCCTGCTTCCCCTCTCTCTCTGCCTGCCTCTCTGCCTGCTTGTGATCTCTCTCTGTCAAATAAACAAATAAATAAAAATGTCTTTAAAAATTTTAAAGGGATGCCTGGGTGGCTCAATTGGTTGGGTAGCTGCCTTCGGCTCAGGTCATGATCCCAGTGTCCTGGGATCGAGTCCCGCATCGGGCTCCTTGCTTGGCAGGGAGCCTGCTTCTCCCTCTGCCTCTGCCTACCACTCTGTCTGCCTGTGCTCGCGCTCTCTGTCTCTCTAACAAATAAATAAAAATAAAATCTTAAAAAAAAATTTTTTTTTAAATTTACGTACAGAAAATTAATCAAGCTAGGACATTGGCTTAGTGGAATTTGCTCAGAAAAAAATACACCAGAGTAAAACATATGCAGGATCAAAATAAGGGGTAAAAAGCACTGTCAACCAACTTTCAAAATAAAACATTAAAATTCTTCTGTACATCTGTTTTTATAGCTTAATATCAATCTTTTTTCCCCTGAAGGTCATTCTTTATTTTTTTTTCAAGATTTTATTTATTTATTTGACAGACAAGTAGGCAGAGAGGCAAGCAGAGAGAAAGGGAAGCAGGCTCCCCGAGGAGCAGAGAGCCAGGTGCAGGGCTCAATCCCAGGACCCTGGGATCACGACCTGAGCCAAAGGCAGAGGCTTTAACCCATTGAGCCACCCAGGCGCCCTCATTCTTTATTTTGATACAAAAATTAAACCCTTTAACTTATAAAGAGTGTCAGTTTTCATATTGTTCTGAAGTAGCATTTTCTAAATCTTATCCTGTGAGTATCATGGAAGAATCCAAGGGAGTATATAAATGAAGGAAATAGATCTTTGTATTGAGATGCTAAAATTATAGTTTTATATCTGGATCTTTGATGAATAATATTGCTATATTAGTATTAAATAATTGTGTCTGTTGGGTTTTTTGTGAAGAAGATTCTGGGTTGGATATACTACCACAGATATATACATATATTGGAGAACAGTGCCTGTGAACAATTAAAAGGAGGCAGGATAGGGCCAGGAGAGTCTCCTGACCATGATGCAGATCTGACAAGTCTTAGCTCACACAATGGGGAGCTCTAGAGCAAAGATTGCTTTTTAGAGGAGTCCCATGTTGTGCAGAAATAACCACGTTGTCATACCTTAACCATGCACAGTCATTCGTTGGGATATGCCTGGGAATATTGTGGTTTTGGCTGGAAAGCTGACGCAGAACCTAAAGGCTCTAACAACTAATTACCTTCTCTGCAGTATAATCCTAAGTTCTTTCTTTCTTTCTTTTTTTTAAGATTTTATTTATTTGACAGTGATCACAAGTAGGCAGAGAGGCAGGCAGAAAGGAGGGGGGTAAGCAGGCTCCCCGCTAAGCAGAGAGCCTGATGTGGGGCTCGATCCTAGGACCCTGGGATCATGACCTGAGCCAAAGGCAGAGGCTTAACCCACTGAGCCACCCAGGTGCCCCCTTAAGTTCTTTCTTAAAAGGAGACCTGGTTTATCTCCTTGGCTGCAATACTAGTCATATTCATTTGTTCATTCGTTCCTTCCTTCCTTTTTTGGAGAAGTATCATAGGTTGTTTAAAATAATATAGCAATTATAAATTATTAAAAAAATGTTTTTCTTTTTTTTTTCTTTTTTTTAAAGATTTTATTTATTTATTTGACAGAGAGAGATTACACAAGTAGGCAGAGAGTCAGGCAGAGAGGCGAGGGAAGAAGCAGGCTCCCTGCTAAGCAGAGAGCCCGATGCGGGACTCGATCCTAGGACCCTAGGATCATGACCCAAGCCGAAGGCAGCGGCTTAACCCACTGAGCCACCCAGGCGCCCAAAAATGTTTTTCTTTTGTTGGCTAGGGGTTATACCAACAGGTTAAAGAAAAATAAATGGATACTTTTTAGTGTAGAGAATCTTAAATATCAGTGGTATAAATAAGATTATGAGGTAAAGATTACTCAGAATAGGGACACCTAGGTGGCTCAGTTGGTTAAGCATCTGCCTTCAGCTCAGTCATGATCCCAGGGTCCTAGGATTGAGTTCTACATTGGGTTCCCTGCTCAGCGGAAGGCTTGTTTCTCCCTCTCCCTCTGCCTGTCACTCCCCCTGCTTGTGTGAGCTGCCCCTCTCTGTCAAATAAATAAGTAAGATTTTTTAAAAAAAGATTTTATTTATTTGACAAAGAGAGAGATCACAAGTAGACAGAGAGGCAGGCTCCCCACTGAGCAGAGAGCCTGATGTGGGGCTTGATCCCAGGATCCTGAGATCATGACCTGCACCAAAGGCAGAGGCTTAACCTACTGAGCCACCCAGGCGCCCCAAGTTTTGTTTTTTTTTTTAAGTTTGGTCAGAATAAGAACATCTGAACAATGATCTGGCAGTAGGAAGATTTTCTTCTTTGAGAGGGGCTTGGCTACATAGTTCTTATGCTTTAATATAAAGGTAAAATAGCTCTTTCTGTATAGTCGTAATAAAGATTAGAACATATTGCTTGTCACATATATAAGAAGTCCTGTCAAAATATGTTAAAAATGGAGAGAATGACAAGGTAACTACTCTAAAAGGGATAACTAAAGGGCTCAATGTGCATTAAGATGAAGCTTTTAAGGAGAAGACACAGTAAACAGATAAAAAAATCAGTATTAAAAATTAGTCTTATTTGCCCCTTTATCTCCTTTGATTGAAAATATTGACTTGGGGCACCTGGGTGGCTCAGGTCATGATCTTGGGGTGCTGGGATCGAGCCCCACATCAGTCTCTGCTCAGCAGGGAACCCACTTCTCTCTCTCTCTCTCTTTTTAAGATTTTATTTATTTGTTTGACAGCACAAGCAGGGGGAGCAGCAGGCAGAGGGAGAGGGAAAGACAGGCTCCCCACTGAGCAGGGAGCCCGATGCAGGGCTCGATCCCAGGACCCTGGGATCATGACCTGAGCTGAAGGCAGAGGCTTTAACCCACTGAGCCACCCAGGTGCCCCTTCCCTCTCTTTCTCTGCCTGCTGCTCTGCCTACTTGTGATCTCTATTTCTCTGATAAATAAGATCTTAAAAAGATAAAAGAAAATATTGTCTTAAAAATATTGTCTTAGATTCAACATATGCAAATCAATAATTGTGATGCATCACATTAATAAAATGAAAGATTAAAATCTTGTGATCCTCTCAATTGGTGCAGAAAAGGTGTTTGACAATATATAACATCCTTTCATGATATAAAATCCTTAACAGGGCACCTGGCTGGCTCAGTCAGTAGAACATGTGACTCTTGAGCTCAGGGTTGTGCATTAAAGCCACACATTGGGCAGAGAGCTTACTTAAAACAAAACAAAAAACAAACAAAAAACCCCACCTCTGGACAGGTCGGGTATAAAAGGAGCATACCCCTATCTGACATCATACTCAATGGAAAAAAATTAAAAGTGCTTCCTCTAAGATCAAGAAAAATACAAGGGTGCCCCTTTCATCACTGGTGTTCAACATAATACTGGAAGTCCTAGCTAAAGTAGTCAGGGAAGGCAAAGAAATGAAAGGAACCCATATTGGAAAATAATATGTAAAATATCATTATTTGCAGAAAATATCCTGTACATTGAAAATATCAAAGAGTCAACTAAAAAACTGTTAGATATAATCAATGAGTTCAGTAAAGTTGTAGGATACAAAAATAGAAATCTGTTACAGTTCTATACAGTAACAGCTAAAAATCTGAAAAATAAACTATTCCATTCACAACATCGTAAAAAAATAATGAAATACCTAGGAATAAGCCAAGGAATTGGAAGATCTGTGCAATGAAAACTATAAGACTTTGTTGGAAGAAATAAAAAAAGCTGCAAATAAATTGAAGAACATCTTGTGTTCATGGATTGGAAGAATTAATATTGTTAAAATATTCATGCTACTCAAAGCTATCAATAGATTCAACACAATTCCTATTAAAATTCCAATGACATTTTTCAAGGAAATAGGAAAAACAAAAAACAATCCTGAAAATTATATGGAACCAGAAAGACCCCACATAGTCAAATTAATCATGAGACAGAAAAACAAAAGTGGAGGTATCACACTTCCTTACCTCAAACTGTACTACAAAACTATTGTAATGAAATATTATGGTACTGACATAAAAATAGACATATAGATTAATGGAACAGAATAGAGAGCCCAGAATTAAACCTTTGCAAATACAGTGAACTAATATTTGATAAGGGAGCCAAGAACATTCGGTTGCAAAAGATAGTCTTTTTTCAACAAATGGTGCTGGGAAAACTTGATAACCATATGGGGGAAAAAAGAGAAAGAAAAAAGAAAAAGAATGGACCGCTATCTTACACCACACAAGAGTTGACTTAAAATGGATAAAGACTTAAATATAAGACCTGATACCATAAAACTCATAGAAGGAAAACCTACAGAAGAAGCTCCTCAACATTGGTTTTGACAATGAGTTTTTTGGATATGATACCAAAAGCACAAACAACAACCAAAACCCCCCCTAACAATTGGGACTATATCCAATTGAAAGCTTTTGCACATCAAAAGACAATAAAATGAAAAGACAACCTATGAAGTGGGAGAAAATATTTGCAAACCGTGTACTGGATAAGTGGTTACTATCTGCAATTTACAAAGAACTCATGCAACTTAATAACAGAAAACTAAACAGTCCAGTTAAGAAATGGGCATAGGAGCCAACCCACCCTCCTTGGCAGGCATCCCTCCGAATGACTCTTGCCCTGTCACACCTAACTGGCAGCCATGGCTGGGACTGTATCCGACCCAAACTGACCCTGTCAAGGGTCGGTTCGAAATCCCACAGAGCAGCATGTCTGTACTAGGCTTAGCTGAGTGGACACAAAGCAAGCCCTTTATTTCCTGTACTGGCAGCTGTGGCATAGAGGTTAATTGCCTACTGCTAGGCTGAGTACTAGCCTTGTCCAGCAGTGAGCCCATGGTGGCCACAGACATGCCTCTTAACAATGCAGGGAGCAAGCCCTGCCCAGTGCATCCACAGCAGGCAAAGAGCATTCCTGTAGCCAGGGTGAAGATAATTCTGGCTTAGCCACAATAAGATGGTGCATGCAGCTCACACAGGGGACACTTCTAGAGTGCTTTGTTCTGGTTTAGGTACTGTAGGGCATCATAGGACCTCTTCTACACAAGGCTGCAACTTTCAAGATAAGGAGAGGTAGCTGGCCTACTAATAAGTAGAAACAAACAGAGTTAGGCAAAATGAGGAGACAGAGGAATATGTACCAAATGAAAAAGCAAGACAAAATCACAGTAAAAGAGCTGAATTACATGGAGATAAGCAATATGCATGGTAAAGAATTTAAAATTATAGTTATAAAGATACTCACTGGACTTGAGGAAAAATGTGATGAACTCAGTGAGAACTTCAATAAAAAGAGAAAATAACCTGTCAGAGCTGAAAAATTCATTAACTGAAATAAAAAATACACTGGAGGGAATCAATAGCAATTAGAGGATGTAGAAAAATGGACCAGAAATCTTGAAGAGTGTAATGGAAAGCAATTAAGCTGAACAACAAAAGGAAAAAAAAAATTAGAAATGAGAATAGGTTAAGGGAACTCGGTGACATCATAAAGTATAACAACATTGAAATTATAGGGATCCCATAAGGAGGAGAGAAAGGAAAGAGAGCAGAAAACTTATTTGAGGAAATAATAGCTTAAACCTTCTCTACTCTGGGTCTAGGCAGTTGGGTCTAGGAAGCATAGAGAGCCCCTATCAAGATGAATTCAAGAAGACCCACACCAAGACACATAAAAATGAAAATGCTAACAAGAAATGGTAAAGAGAAAAATTAAAACAACAACAACAACAGAATTTTAAAAGCAGCAAGAGAAAATAGTTACATATAAGGGAGACACCATAAGTCTATCAGTTGATTTTTCTACAGAAACTTTTCAGTACAGAAGGGAGTCAAAGTGCTGAATGGAAAAAACCTACAACGAAGAACACTCTACCCAGCAAGGGTTATCATTCAGAATAGAAAGAGAGATAATGAGTTTCCCAAGTGAACAAAAGTTAAGTTTATCACCACTAAACCAGCCTTACATGAAATGTTAAAGGGAATTCCGTAAGTGAAAAGAAAGGGCTATAACTAGAAATAATAAAATAATGAAAGGAAAAAATTTTATAGGTCAAAGCAAACATATATTAAAGGTAGCAGATTAAATTACTTATAAAGCCAGTATGGTGGTTAAAACACAAAAGTAGTAAAATAAATTATGCCTACAAAAATTAGCCAAGAGATACACAAAATAAAAAGATATAAAATATGACATCATCTACATAAAACATGGAGGAGAGAGTAGTAATTTAGTGCTTTAGATGTGTTCAGATATAAGCGACCATCAACTTAATATAGATTGCTGTACACAAAAGATGTTATATATGAACGAAATGGTAACCACAACTCAAAAACGTGTAATAGATACATAAAAAATAAAGGGAATGGAGGGGTGCTTGACTGGCTTAGTTGGTGGAGCATGTGACTCTTGATCTTAAGGTCATGAGTTTGAGCCCCACGTTGGGAGGTAGAGATTACTTAAAAAAATAAAGAGAATGGAATCTAAACATAACACTTAAAAAAGCCATCAAACCACAAGTTGAGAGAACAAGAGAAGAAGGAATAGAGAAGAACTACAAAAACAATCAGAGAACAATTAACTAAATGACAGTAAGTTCATGTCTATAAATATTTACTTTAAATGTAATTGGTTTAATGCTGTAGTCAAAAAGACAGGGTGACTGAATGGATAAAAAAAAAAAACAAGATCTGGGACGCCTGGGTGGCTCAGTTGGTTAAGCAGCTGCCTTCGGCTCAGGTCATGATCCCAGCATCCTGGGATCGAGTCCCACATTGGGCTCCTTGCTTGGCAGGGAGCCTGCTTCTCCCTCTGCCTCTGCCTGCCACTCTGTCTGCCTGTGCTCTCTCTCTCTCTCTCTCTAACAAATAAATAAATAAAATCTTTAAAAACAAAAAACAAGATCTGTCTATATGCTGCCTACAAGAGACTAATTTCAGAGTGAAAGACAAATACAGACAGAAAGTGAAGGGATGGAAAAACATTTATCATGCAAATGGAAGTGAAAAAAGCTGGGGCAGCAGTGCTTATCTCAGACAAAATAGATTTTAAATTTTTTTTCTTTATTTTTTTATTTATTTGAGAGAGAGCATGAGTGAGGAGAAGATCAGAGGGAGAAGCAGACTCCCCGTGGAGCTGGGAGCCCGATGTGGGACTCGATCCCGGGACTCCAGGATCATGACCTGAGCTGAAGGCAGTTGCTTAGCCAACTGAGCCACCCAGGCGCCCCCAAAATAGATTTTAAAACAAATACTTTTGGCAAAAGACAAAGACACTACATAGTGATAAAGGGATCAGTTGAACAAGAGGATATAGCCATTGTAAATGTCTATGCACCCAATAAAGGAACATCTAAATTCATAAAGCAGTATTAACGGATATAAAGGAAGAAATTGACAATAATGCAGTGATAGGAGGGGACTTTAACACCCTACTTACATCAATAGATAAATCATACAGACAGAAAATTAAGGAAAAAAAATGCCTTTGAATGGGGGCACCTGGGTGGCTCAGTGGGTTAAAGCCTCTGCCTTCGGCTCAGGTCATGATCCCAGGGTCCTGGGATCAAGCCCCACATGGGGCTCTCTGCTCAGCAGGGAGCCTGCTTCCTCCTCTCTCTCTGCCTGCCTCTCTGCCTACTTGTGCTCTCCGTTTGTCAAAAAAAAAAAAAAAAATTGCCTTTGAATGATACACTAGATCAGATTGACCTAAGAGATATATATAGAACATTCTATCCCAAAACAGTCGAATACATGTTCTTTCAAATGCATATGTAGCATCCTCCAGGATAGATCACATGTTAGCTACAAAACAAGTCTCAAAAATTTGGTAAGATCAGAATCATGTCAATCATCCTTTTGACCAGAGTAGTATGGAACTAGAAATCAATTACAAAAAAAGAAACTATATATAAACACACAAACACATTGAGGCCAAATGATACAGTATTTTTTTTACATTTTTTTTTTTTTTAAGATTTTATTTATTTGTCACAGAGAGAGAGAGCGAGAGCAAGCACAGGCAGACAGAGAGGCAGGCAGAGGCAGAGGGAGAAGCAAGGCTCCCTGCCGAGCAAGGAGCCCGATGTGGGACTCGATCCCAGGACGCTGGGATCATGACCTGAGCCAAAGGCAGCCGCTTAACCAACTGAGCCACCCAGGCGTCCCCAAATGATACACTATTAAACAGTGACTGGGTCAACAAAGAAATCAAAGAGGAACAGCAGCCTTGGTGGCTTAGTTAAGTATCCAACTCTTGATTTCAGCTTGGGTCATGATCTCACAGTCCTTGGTTTGAGCCCCAAACAAGGCTCTGCACTCATAGCACTCTGATTCTCTCCTTTTGCCCCCTCTTCTCTCTCTAAAATAAATAAATAAATCTTAAAAAAAAGAGGTCAAAGCAGAAATCAAATACATGGAGACAAATGAAAATGTAAACAAATGGTCCAAAATTTTTGGGTTGCACCAAAAGCAGTTCTAAAAGGAAAGTTTATAGTGATACAGGCCTACCTCAAGAATCAAGAAAAAAATCTGAAATAACTTTAACTTCTACCTAAAGGAACTAGAAAAAAGAACAAAAAAAGTTCAAAAAGTAGGGGGTGGTGCCTGGGTTGCTTAGTGGGTTAAGCCTCTGCCATCAGCTCAGGTCATGATCCCAGGGTCCTGGGATCGAGCCCTACATTGGGCTCTCTGCTCATCAGGGAACCTGCTTCTCCCTCTCTCTCTGCCTGCCTCTCTGCCTACTTGTGACCTCTGTAAAATAAATAAATAAAATCTTAAAAAAAAAAAAGTAGAGGGAAGTGGAAATAAATGAAATAGAGATTAAAAAACATTAGAAAAGATCAATGAAACCAATCTTTTTTTTGAGAGGATAAAGGTGATAAAATTTAGATTCATGAAGATAGAAGATCAGTAAAATTAGAAATGAAAGAGGAGAAATAATGACTGACATCACAAAAATATGTAGAATTTTAAGAGAATATCATGAAAAATCATGTGTCCAACAGATTGGATATTCTAGAAGAAATGGATAAATTCCTACCATACATTCTTCTAAAACTGAATTAGGAAGAAACAGAAAATCTGAACAGATTCATTACTAGTAATGAAATTGAATCAGTAATAAAAGAAATTTGAGAAAGTCTAGGATCAGATGGTTTTACAGGTGAACTCTACCCACCATTTAAACACTTAAAAAAAATTTTTTTTTAAGGAAATCTCTATAGCCAGTATGGGGATCAAACCCACAATTCTGAGACTGAGAGTTGCATGCTCCACCAACTGAGCCAGCCTGGTGCCCCTAAGGAAGACTTAATACCCGTTGTCCTCAAACTAGTCCAAAAAATAGAGGGGGGAAAGAAAACTTCCAAATTCATTCTGTGAGGCCAACATTACACTGATTTCAAAACCAGATAAAGATAACTACAAAAAAAGAGAACTACAGGCCAATATTTCTGATGAACATAGTCCTCAAAAAATTATTAGAAACCAAATTCACGGGTACATTAAAAAAGTCATTCACCAGGATGTAGTGGAATTTGTTCCAGAGGTATAAGGGGTGGTACAGTATTCACAAATCAATTGATTCGATACATCATATTAACAAGAGGAAGGATAAAAGCCACATGGGGCTGCTTGGATGGCTCAGTCTGTTGAATATCTGACTCTTCGTTTTGGCTCAGGTCATGGAGCTCAGGGATGGGCTCCACGATTGGCATGTGTTTGCCTGAGATGTCTCTCTCCCTCTCTCTGCCCCTCCCTCGCCTTCTTGTTAGCTCTCTCTTTATTTCTATAATAAATAAATCTTTTTAAAAATCCCATATGATTATCTCAGTAGATGCAGAAAAAGCATTTGACGAAATTTAACATTAGTTCATGATAAAAACTCATGTGGGTTTTAGAGGGAACACCTCAAGGGTGAAAAACTGAAATGAAAGCTTCTACTCTAAGATCAGGAACAATACAAGGTGTCCTTTCTCACCACATTTATCAACCTAATACTAGAACTCCTACCTGCAGCAATTAGACATTAAAAAGTGAGAAAAGGGGTGCACCTGGGTGGCTCAGTGGGTTAAAGCCTTTGCCTTCAGCTTAGGTCGTGATCTCAGGGTCCTGGGATCGAGCCCCACATCGGGCTCTCTGCTTCCTCCTCTCTGTCTGCCTGCCTGTCTCTGTCAAATAAATAAATATAATCTTTAAAAAAAAAAGTGAGAAAAGGTATCTAGATTGGTAAGGAAGAAGTAAAACTGCCACTATTTGCAGATGACATGATACTGTATGTAGAAAACTCTAAAGACTTTATGAAGAAACTATTAGAACTGGTAAATGAATTCAGTAAAGTTGTGGATACAAAAATAATGCAAGAAATTTGTTGCATTTCTGTACACTTATCATGAAATAATGAGAGACATTTAGAAAACAGCCCCATTTACAGTTTCACTAAAAATAGTAAATACATAGGAATAAATTTAATTAAAGACCTGAGAAATGTATACTCTGAAACCTGAGACACTGGTAAAAGAAACTGAAGATAACACAAACTACTGAAAAGACATAGCATTCTCATGGTTGGGGAGAATTAATATCCTTAAAATGTTTATACTACCCAAAACCTTCTACAGACTTAGTGCAATTTCTGTTATAATACCAACAGTATTTTTCACAGAATGAGAACAAATAATATTAAAATTTGCATGGAACCACCTAAGATATCTGATAGCCAAAGAAATCTTGAGGAAGAACAACAAAGCTACAGGTATCATCCCAGGTTTCAAGTTATACTGCAAAGCTGTAGTAATCAAAACAGTGTGGTACTGACACAAAAATACACATATAGATCATTGGAACAGGATAGAGAGGTCAGAAGTAAACCCATACCTACTTGGTCAATTAATTTATAAAAATGAAGCAAGAATATACAGTGGGAAGAAGATAGTCTCTTCAATGAATAGCATTAGGAAAACTGGATAGCTACATCCAAAGTATCAAACTGGACTGCTTTCTTAGACCTTATATAAAAATAGGGGCACCTGCATGGCTCAATCGGTTAAGCATCTGTCTTCGGCTCTGGTCATGATCCCAGGGTCCTGGGTTCGAGCCCCACATTAGGCTCCTTACTCAGTAGGGAGCTTGCTTCTCCCTCTCCCTCTGCCTGCTTGTGCGCGTTCTCTCTCTCTCTGAAATAAATACAAATCTTAAAAAAAAAAAAAACACCCCACACTCAAGTGGATTAAAGAATTAAATGTGAGACCTGAGGGGTGCCGGGGTGGCTCAGTCAGTTAAGCATCTGCCTTCGGCTCAGGTCATGATCCTGGGGTCCTGGGATCAAGCCCCGCATTGGGCTCCCTGCTCAGCGGAGAGCCTACTTCTCCCTCTCCCTTTGTCTGCTGCTCTGCCTACTTGTGCTCTCTCTCTGTTAAATAGGTAAATAAATTAAAAATAAATAAATAAAGGCCTGCACTTTTAAACTTTATTTTTAATTATTATTATTTTTTAAAGATTTTATTTATTTATTTGACAGACAGAGATCCTAAGTAGGCAGAGAGGCAGGCAGAGAGAGAGGAATGGAAGCAGGCCCCCCGCTGAGCGGAGAGCCTGATGTGGGGTTCGATCCCTCGACCCTGGGATCATGACCTGAGTCGAAGGCAGAGGCTTTAACCCACTGAGCCACCCAGGTGCCCCTAATTATTATTTTTAAAAAGATTTTATTTTTTTATATTTTTTATATTTATATTTTTTATTCTGTATTCCTAACATGGGGCTTGAACTTAAAACCCTGAGGTCACGAGTCACATGCTCAACTAACTGAGCCAGCCAGGTACTCCAAAAGCCTGCATGTTTTTAATACTTCTGAAACTTTGCTAATTGATCTTTAAATTTTGCCAATTTACACTTCTATCAGCGAGGTATATGAATGATGTTCTTTGTTTTTGTTTTTGTTTAAATCCCCTTATCAGCTCTGGGTCTTGTCAGTTTAACTTTTGCCAATCAAATAGATAGTAAATGGTATCATATTTTAATTTACTACAAATGCTACAAATGTTTGAGTCTAGAATGATGAAATGTTCCCGGGTACTAGTAAAAATAGTTTCCCTTGGGATAGTTAGAAGTAAACTGCACAGAATGTTATTTTAAGATCTTCCATTGCAGGATAGATGAATTGAAGATTGCTTTTAATAGAGTTAAAAAAATGGAAGCAAAAAAACAGCCCTTTCTTTTTTTTTTTTAAAGATGTTGTAGTCATTGTCATCTGGTTATCCTGTAGAGATAATAAAAGAAATAAAGATAGAACAATTATTAGGAAATAAATTTCTATTTATAATAGCACAAATACAGCCTTTACAACTAGTTTTTAGGGACAGAGAGTACTCCTTGTCTCGAATTTAGATGTTTATTATTTTTTTAAGAACATTCTTTTTTTTTAAAAATGATTTTATTTGTTTATTTGGTAGAGAGAGATCACAAGTAGGCAGAGAGGCAGGCAGAGAGAGAGAGAGAAAAGGAAGCAGGTTCCCTGCTGAGCAGGGAGCCTGATGCGGGACTTGATCCCAGGACCCTGAGATCATGACCTGAGTGGAAGGCAGAGACTTAACCAACTGAGCCACCCAGACTCCCCTTTTTAAGAACATTCTTATACCACTTAGACAACTGCTTTCTTGATAGGAAATTGAGTTTTCAGAATGCTGCAAGAGAGCACAAGTGGGAGTCAGGGGCAGAGGGAGAAGCAGGCTCCTCCTTTAACAGGGAGACCCATGTGGTACTGGATCCTAGCACCCTGGAATCATGACCTGAGCCAAAGGCAGATGCTTAACCCACTGAGCCACCCAGGCACCCCTATTAATTGAAATTGTTAAATATTATCGGTAATAATCTCAAGTTGTATTTTAAGATATGCTCCTTATGTGAATTAGTTTGGAAGATTGTCAGTGATTTTGTTTTTTTGATTTATATAAGCTTAAAGACTTTGTAAAGGTTTTACTTATTTATTTGACAGACAGAGATCACAGTAGTCAGAGAAGCAGGCAGAGAGAGAGGAGGAAGCAGGCTCCCTGCTGAGCAGAGAGCCTAATGGGGGGCTTGATCCAAGGACCCTGGGATCATGACCTGAGCTGAAGGCAGAGGCTTTACCCCACTGAGCCACCCAGTCACCCCTAAGCTTAAAGATTTTTTAATCCTAATTCTGTGTAATACAGATTATCAGAGACAGTAAAGGAAATATTTTCTGTTCTCTTTATTTTTATTTTTTAAGGATTTGTTTATTTGAGAGAGAAAGAAAGAGAGCAAGTGAGCACTGGGAGGGGGAAGAAGTAGATGGAGAGGAGAGAGAGAATTTCAAGCAGACTCCCTGCTGCGTGTGGAGTCCCAACATAGGGTTTGATCTCACAACCCTGAGATCATAACCTGAGCTGAAATCAAGAGCTGGACACTTAATCAGCTGAGCCATTCAGCTGCCCCTGTTTTCTTTCTTTATTTTTTTAAAAGATTTTATTTATTTGACAGAGAGAGAGATCCCAAGTAGGCAGAGAGGCAGGCAGAGAGAGAGGGGAGGAAGCAGGCTCCCTGCTGAGCAGAGAGCCAGATATGGGTCTTGATCCCAGGACCCTGAGATCATGATCTGAGCGGAAGGTAGAGGCTTTAACCCACTGAGCCACCCAGGCGCCCCTCTCTTTATTTTATTTTAGATTTTATTTATTTATTTGAGAGAGAAAGAGAGAGAGAATGAGCTGCGTGGGGGCCACAGTGAGAGGGACAAGCAGACACCCTGCTGAACCGGGAGTCCAATGTGGGGCTCCATCCCTGGACCCCGAGATCATGACCTGAGCTGAAGTCAGATGCTAAACTGACTGAACCACTCAGGTGCCCCTGTTCTCTTTATTTTTAATAAAATTTTTGTATGAACATTTATTTGTTAAGTCAGTCTCCTCAAACCTTCTTTCCCCAGGATAGTAAACAGGGATATTAAATAAACCATTAAAATGAACAATATTTGAGATGTATGACTATTTTAGCCTATTTTTGGCTTTCAGTTAATAGAATCTTTTTTATTTTATTTATTATTATTTTTTAAAGATTTTATTTTTTTGATAGACAGAGATCACACAAGCAGGCAGAGAGGCAGGCAGAGAGGGGAGGGGAGAAGCAGGCTTCCTGCCGAGCAGAGAGCCCGATGTGGGACTCGATCCCAGGACGCTGGGATCATGACCTGAGCCGAAGGCAGCGGCTTAACCCACTGAGCCACCCAGGCGTCCCAATAGAATCTTTTTAAAAAAGATTTATTTATTTATTTATTTGACAGAGAGAACGAGAGAGCTAGCGAGCACAAGCAGAGGGAAGAGCAGAGGGAGAGGGAGAAGGCGGCACTCTACTGAGGAGGGAGCCTAAAGCAGGGCTGGATCCCAGAACCCTGGGATCATGACCTCAGTCACTTAAGCGAGTGAGCTACCCAGGCGCACCCTGGCTTTCAGCTGATAAAATAAAAAAAAATTAATAAGCACTTTCTATATTCTTGTATTAGCTATTGGACATCCTGGTAAACCATGCAGACATGGCCTCTGTTTTCATAGAGCTATAATCTTATTTAGGTCTCAGACAATAAAAAGCAAAGGAGAGGAAAGCAAAAGAAAATAGCACCATAATTAGAATTTGTGACAAGTATTATAAAGGGGAAAATAATGTAATAGTGCAGTAGAGAGTAATGGGGATTCCTGTTTTTTTTTTTTTAAAGATTTTATTTATTTATTTGACAGACAGAAATCACAAGTAGGCAGAGAGGCAGGCAGAGAGGGGAAGCAGGCTCCCAGCTGAGCAGAGAGCCCAATGCGGGGCTCGATCCCAGGACCCTGGGATCATGACCTGAGCCGAAGGCAGAGGCTTTAACTCACTGAGCCACCCAGGCGCCCCGGGGATTCCTATTTTTGACAAGGTGGTCAGAATAAGCACTCCTTGGAGGTGACACACAAACAAACATGTAAAGGATTAGAGGGAGGTAACTGTGTAAATAACTGGGTGTCTTAGTTCAGCCACTTTAATAAAGTTCCATGGATTGGATGGCTTATAAACAACAGAAATTTGTGTCTCCATTCTGGGGGGCAATATGTCTGAGATTAGGAAGCCAGCATTATTGGGTTCTTATGTGAGGGCCTTCTTAAAGGTTGCAGACTGCCATTTTCTTGTTGAATGCTTACATGGTGGAAACAAGGCAGGAGAGCTTTCTGGCAACTTCTTTATAAAGGGATTAATCCCCTGTGTGGGGACTCTGCCCTTAGGACCTAATTATCTTCTGAAAAGCCCTACCTCCTATCTGTTCTTACTTCAACAGTGCTGTCACATTGCAATTTAGGATTTCAACATATGAATTTGTGGGGGGATTCCATCATTTAGTCTGTTTCATAGGGGTAGGGCAAGGTAGAGGGGTTAAGGCATTTTGAAGGAACAGTCTATAAAAAGAACTTTAGGTATAAAAGATCATGGCTTGTGCAAAGAATTGAAGGGAGGGTGCTGTAGCTGAAATATAATGGGTGAAGTTATGATTAGCCCAGCGTCCTGGGATCGAGTCCCACATAGGGCTCCTTGCTCAGCAGTGAGCCTGTTTCTCCAACTCTGCCTCTGCCTGCCACTCTGTCTGCCTGTGCTTGCTCCTGCGCTCTCTCTCTATCTGACAAATAAATAAATTAAAAAAAAAAAGATTAGACTGGATTGAAGGAGGTTGTAGAAGTAGGGGCCTGATCACATATTTTGTAAGCTTAGTAAGGAATTTATTTTTCATTCAAAGTGCAAGGGATTTTTATTCAAAGTGCAGTGGGGAGGCAATGAAGGATAGTGACACAATCCAATTTTTGTCTATTGTGAGAATGATAAATAGATTTAAGGGGTGAAATAGTAAGCTAGGCAAGATGATGATGGCTTGAGTAATCTAGGTAAGAAATGATGGCTTGAATAGAGGCAATAAAGATTGAAAGAAGTGGATGGATTTAAGATATATTTAGGAACAGAGATGACAAGACATATTGAGGAACGTGGGACAGAGAGGAAACACAATTGATGTCCATATTTCTAGCTTCTTAGGTTTTATAGTCAGTCAGTAAGTAAAAATATTTATTCAACAGTGTGTACCTACTGTGTTACTTTTTACTTATATTCTTGATTTCATGAAATGAATAAAACTTTCAACTGTACAGTTTAGTAGAGGTGTTTTAGTCCATTAGCTCTGCTATAACAAAAGTACCATAGACTTGGGGACCCATAAACAACATTAATTTATTTCTTATATTTCTGGAGGCTGCCAACTTCAAGATCAAGGCCAAGATCAAGGTGCTGGTAGACTCAATATCTGATGAGGACATTTCCTTGTTTATAGGCAGCCATCTTGCTGTATGCTCACATGGCAGAAGGGGTAGCGGAGCTCTCTGTGGTCTCTTTTATAAGGGCAACAATTCTATTAATAAGGGCTTCATCCACATGACCTAATCACTTCTTAAAGGCCCACCTCCTAATAACATCACATAGGAAGTTAGGATTTGAACCCATGAATTTTGTGAAACATGAACATTCAGTCTATAGGAGGAGGTAAAGAGACTTATGGCTAGGACATATAAAACTGATAAAACATCCCTGAAAATACAGCATAAGTTAATAAAAATGGTTTATATACAAGGTTAATGAAACACATTTACTGCCTAAAAGACATTATTTTAGGTACTAATTATTTGTTGAATTAATGAATGTATTTCCAGAATTTCCAGTGCTCTTTATTCTTTCTGAAGATCCAAATTTCCCTTTAGTATCATTTTCCTTTAGTCCAAAGAAATTCTTCTAGTATTTTTTAAAAAAAGATTTTATTTATTTATTTGACAAAGAGAGAGAAAGCAGAAGCAGGAGGAGTGGCAAGCAGAGGGAGATGCAGGCTCCTTGCTAAGCAAGGAGCCTGACATCAGGACCCTGGAATCATGACTTGAGCTGAAGGCAGATGCTTAACCGACTCAGACACCCCAGTGCTCCTGTCAAAGAATTTTGAATTGTATCCTGAACATTGTGAATATGATATTGTGGAGTCTTTGAATTCTGTTATATTCCTTCCAATAGTGTTGATATGTATGTTTAGTAGGCAAATAGTTACCTGATTGGACTCAAATTCTAAGCTCTGCCTCTTGATTGGTGGTCCTAAATCAGTTCTTTTATCCTTAACTAGGCTTCTTATACTTTATTCCTTGTATATGCTGTTCAGAGGTCAGCCAGGAAATTACAGTTTATACCTAGATTTTAGGTTTCTGTTTCTTTGGCTCCTTCTTTCTGAGATTTCTCTTTACGCCATCTGTGGTATCCCTGAACTCTCTCCTCTGGTTCTTCAAGATGGTAAGGTTGTGAGGTTTATATGGAGTTGTAGGTATCCCCATGGTGCTAACTGGACCTACCCTCAGGAAAAAACTGTAAATGAGGAATTCACCCAATAACACTGTTTTCCAAGTATTGACTCCCCTCTGATGTTTGCCTTCTTTTGGTTACTCTTCATTTTTTTTGTTTGTTTGTTTCTTTAGGTACTTGATTTTTATATTTTGTTTTTAATTTATAGTTATCTGTGTGAGGATTGATCTGGTAGGTGCTTACTTAGCTGTACCAGAAGCAGAACTCTCCCTTGTTCCTTTTTGTATGGGGAAAGTCCTTTCAATATTAATTTCCCTACTGTAGATACCAGCTTTTAGACCTATCATGTGCATTTAATTAGTTAAGACATTATAATTTTGAATATTGCTTTTGTAAATTGCCTTATCCAAAGAGAAAAGTCACACTTCTTGATCTTAAACGGTAATATTCTAATAGAGAAGACAAGCAAACAGAAACTAATAAATGAAAGGATACAAATTAGAGGCATAAACAGACACTAGTGAAAGCACAAAGAAAGGGAACCTTAACCTGATCTGGAGGCGAGGAGAGGAGACCAAGAAGACTTTTAAGAGGATGTGATTTCTATATTGTATCTATAAGAAATAAGGGTATTGAAGTTAAAAAATAGATTAGGGGGCTTCCTAGGTAGAAGAAAGAGCATAAATAAATATGTAGGATCTTAAGAATGAATAACCTTTTAGAAGAATTGTGTATAGTTTTTGTGTGGCCTGAATTATAGAATATATATGGAGATGTGTCAAAATACAAAGTCAGCAAGATTGGGTTGGAGCCAGATCATGTCAAGGACTTTGGACTTTAAATTATAGGTAGTGGGAAGCCATTGACATGTTTTAAATGTGTATGTGACATCACCAAATTTACATGTTTTATAATGATTATTTTAGTATCCATGCACAGCAGGGGGAGAAATGGGAGGTAGGGATACATTAAGGCAAGAAATTATGAAAGCCCAAAAGTGTGGTGTTAGAGGAGGGAATGAATTCAAGTGAGAAATTAGAAGCTCTAGGTCTTGGTAATAACTTTGCTGTATATACTGTGTTAAAGCACAAGAAGTCTAGTAATTGGTAGTTATCTTTCAGAAATTATTATAAAATATGGTAACATCTCTCTAAGGCTTAGAGTTTTTTGCCTTTATAAATATCAAGAAGTAGCTGTATATATTGGCTTCTGGTAGAGGCATCACTGTCTCTGACTTGTAGCATTGTGCATTTTGTGGTTTTACAGTGATGATACTTTCAAAGTAATAAAAGAAACTATCTAAACTTGTCAGTGGTTGTTTCATTTGCTTTTTATTTTGAGTATGTAATCACAAGTTTAACTACTTATTTTTTTCATATTATATGTAATAATAACTTTTATTTTTAGTTGGTTGTTTTTGTTTTGTTGTTTTTGTTTTTTTAAAGATTTTATTTATTTACTTGTCAGAGAGAGAGGGAGAGAGAGCAAATGAGCATAGGCAGACAGAGAGGCAGGCAGGGGAGAAGCAGACTCCCTCCCGAGCAAGGAACCCGATGTGGGACTCGATCCCAGGATGCTGGGATCATGACCTGAGCTGAAGGCAGCCGCTTAACCAACTGAGCCACCCAGGCGTCCCTGTTTTGTTTTTTTAAACAAGACACTTAGTAATTTGAAGAGTATAAAGTGAAAAGTCTCCTTTACCTTGATTATACTCATTCCTGTTTTCTTAAATTAAAACCTTTCTTTTTTGTTTGTTTTTGTTTTGTTGGTGGATACATAATAGAGGAATGAATATGTTGAATAACTAGACAGAATCAGTTGGTTCTCTAACATAGAAGATGGGCAATTTAGTAAACCTATTAACTACCTTGTCCCTCTACTTCCTAATAATTTGTTTGCTATGTTGATATTGTTAGTCTAGAAGAATATTTAAATTATGTTATTAAACTTCAGTTCCTTAAATTATCAAGTGTAGTGTGTCTGCTGATTACTTACTATGGAAAGTAAGGAAATTAGAATACCTCATATATATCTTTAGTTCCTAAATTATGTGTTGTGACTTTTTAGACTGCTTATTTAGACACTGATTTGTTTATAAATTAAATATTTGCTTTTTACTAAGATGAATTTTCTTTTTCTTTTCTTTTATTTATTTATTTGACGGAGAGAGATCACAAGTAGGCAGAGAGAGAGGGGGAAGCAGGCTCCCTGCTGAGCAGTTAGCCCGATGCGGGGCTCAAACCCAGGACCCTGAGATTATGCCCTGAGCCAAAGGCAGAGGCTTAACCCACTGAGCCACCCAGGTGCCCCAGATGAATTTTCTTTATCTCTTAGCTTTTAAATTCTTTTAAAAATTCTTATTTTGGGGACGCCCGGGTGGCTCAGTTGGTTAAGCAGCTGCCTTCGGCTCGGGTCATGATCCCGGCGTCCTGGAATCGAGTCCTACATCGGGCTCCTCGCTTGGCGGGGAACCTGCTTCTCCCTCTGCTTCTGTCTACCACTCTGTCTGCCTGTGATTGCTCTCTCTCTAATAAATAAATAAATAAATCTTAAAAAAAAAAAAGATTTAAAAAAATAAAAAAAAAATTCTTATTTTGAGGGACGCCTGGGTGGCTCAGTTGGTTGAGCATCTGCCTTCGGCTCAGGTCATGATCCCAGCGTCCTGGGATCGAGTCCCACATCAGACTCCTTGCTTGGCGGGGAGTCTGCTTCTCCCTCTGCCTGCCTCTCTGTCTGCCTGTGCTCGTTCGCTCTCTCTCCCTCTCTCTCTGACAAATAAATAAAATAAAAATCTTAAAAAAAAAAATTCTTATTTTGAGCCCATTTTTTCACATTCCTTAAGTTGTGTAACTCTAATTAGACACATGTAATAAGGATTAGAGCAACTTATAATGAGAAGATTTCTCAGTTTCATTAGAAGAAATGGGAGGGCAGGATGGTAGAATCATGATTATTGTCTTCATACAGCTTTGTATATGTTAAGGAAGGAATAGACATATTCTTTGTAATTACAGGGGATGTCAACTGGTGAGGATATTTGGAGAAGATTTTGACTCTGTGTAAAGAGAAAGGAGGTTATAAGATAATTGGGTATTTTCAGCAATAGAGTGAAATAATTTCTCAGCTCTTTTAGCATCATTTTTTCCCCTTTCCTGGTTAGAATTCCATAGCTATTTAACTTTGTTTGATCTACCCTCAGCTTCCTTGTTCTCCCAATTTTTTCAGTCTAATACTCCCAGCATTGAATGAGCCTAACAATTCATTTATTTCTCTTATTTTTTCTTTAAAGATTTTATTTATTTATTTGACAGAGATCACAAGTAGGCAGAGAGGCAGGCAGAGAGAGAGAGAGAGAAGGAAGCACGTTCCCCGCAGAGCAGAGAGCCCAATGTGGGGCTCGACCCCAGGACCCTGAGATCATGACCCGAGCCAAAGGCAGAGGCTTTAACCCACTGAGCCACCCAGGTGCCCCCTCTCTTATGTTTTAAAGCAGCTAAGTCCTTCTGGAGATTACATAACTTGGACTTTTCTCCCTTAAAGATTTGAAATAAGATATTATGGAAGTACAGAAAAGGAACACTTAGTCTTGGGACACAGGTGTCAGGAAACATTTCTAAAAAGATCTGACACTTGAACTTAATGTAAAATGTAAATGTAAATGTAAAATGTGTAAGAGTTAACCTGATGATGGGAGAAAAGGAGATGAGATTGACGAGGTGAGTTTCTGGCAGAAGGGACAACATATTTAAAGGCAGATGGAGGGGCGCCTGGGTGGCTCAGTGGGTTAAGCCGCTGCCTTCGGCTCAGGTCATGATCCCAGGGTCCTGGGATCGAGTCCCACGTCGGGCTCTCTGCTTAGCAGGGAGCTTGCTTCTCCCGTCCCCTCTCTGCCTGACTCTCTGCCTACTTGTGTAATCTCTGTCTGTCAAATAAATAAATAAAATCTTTTAAAAAAAATAAAGGCAGATGGATTAATTCGAATGGACCTATTTGTTTGGGGTGCTCTACCAAGGCTATTGAAACTAGAGTGTTCATAAAGGTATGGATGAGAGGTAAGATTAGGATTTTTAGGAAGTTAATCATTATCCTGAATGTGAGGAGAAGTCAATTGAATAATTTGGAGTGAAGTCAGGAAGTACAGTTAAGAAGTCATTGCAGTAGTCTATGTGGGAAATGAGGAGGACCCAAAGCAAAACCATGTGGGAGAATATTAAATTTCAAAATCATACAAGATACATGCTTGTTATTGATGAAGGGGATTCTTTTTTATTGAAGGCCAGATGATCACACAAAGAGATTCCAATAAGATGGTGTTTACCTTGCTTTGAAATTTCGTTTTCAGTAATGTAGGCTAAGGAAATTGCATTATTTATTTATTTAATTAATTTTAAAAAAGATTTTATTTGTTTATTTGAGAGATAGGAAGAGCGTGAGAGGGAAGAAGGGCAGAGGGAGAAGCAGACTCCCCATGGAGCTGGAGCCTGATGTGGGATTCAATCCCGGGAGTCCGGGATCATGACCTGAGCTGAAGGCAGTGGCTTAACCAACTGTGCCACCCAGCTGCCCGGAAATTGCATTATTTATAGGTCAAAACTCAATATATCTCTTGGAAAATACATTTTCTAAATGGCAGTGAGAAATTTAACTTTCAGAGTGAGAGTACTTGATAGTGGTCCTGACCAGTACATTCTTTCCTACCAGCTATTTTGTTTCTGGACATGATTTAGGTTCCACCCTCCAGATATACATTGATTTGGAACTGAATCACAAGGAGAGAGAGGTGGGGGTAAATTTGAATTTTGTTGACACAGACTGTGAGAGAGAGAGAGAGAGAATTGTTCTGAGCTAGTGGTTTGTGCAGTAGCTTCCTAATTAAGTGGTTGGCTTTCAATTTCTGCAGCAGCTTCGTTTGCCAGCTTCCTGCAGTGATGGTGACAGCTTTCCTGATTATGGCTGAGGTAGGATGGTTCTATGGGTTAGGAGTTAATTCTGGGAGGTCATTCACTGTATAGATAGAGCCCGCCTCTCCATTTTTACAGTGAATTTTTGAACATCTGATTCTTATATTAAATCCCTTTTTGCTTAAACTACCTAGAATGGATTCTGATCCTGGACCAGTCCGGTAATTGGTACCAAAAGTGTTACAGCCAACAGATCTTCAAGAGATATGGAAGGGTCATTTGTCTCCCATCCAAGTACTAACCAGGCCCGAACCTGCTTAGCTTCCGAGATCAGACGAGATTGGGTGCGTTCAGGGTGGTATGGCCGTAGACTGGAAGGGTCATTTGTAATCAGTCCCAGGTGCCTCATGGTAAGAGTTACTTGTTTTCAAAGCAGTCATCTGGAACGGAGTACCTCTTGAAGGCAATGCTTAGGTGGACTGAGTGGTGATGTATTTTAGGAGACAAAGGAATATAAAGATTATGGGAGGTTTAGCTATTTTTAACTCCAGTACAGAGTTTAAAAAAAATGGTTCTCATCCTGGGGTGATTTTGCCCTTTAGGGGCTATTTGGCAATGTGTGGAGATATTTTTGGTTGTCATTACTTTGGAAAGAGGGCGCTACTGGCATTTAGTGGGTGGAAAACAGGGATGCTGCTGTACAGGACTGCCTAGGCTCCACCATACAACAAAGAGTTACCTGGCCACAGTGTCCGTAGTGCTGAGCTGGAGAAACTCTGATTTAAAGCAAATGGCAGAGGCATCAGATTTAAAATTCTTGGCTGAAATGATTTAGAGAACTAAAGGGTTTTGCAATTGACTTTAAAGAATCTTTCACATCTTATGACTCCAGGGCTGTCAGAACCAAATCAGGTGCAGAGTCTGATCCAACAAGTTGTTAAACCTATAATGTAGGTTGAGTTCACAGCTTAATCAGGTTTCTTTGGTGTATGTTTAGGGCATTGATTGGTAGGGCATTGATTGGAAACGGGTGAGATTCCAAGAATTGAAATGGTGACACTTGAAGTATTTGGATTGACTCCAGGTATTCTCTCCTCCTCCTTCAGGTATTCTTACTCTGTAATTTTTAATGAGCCTCCCCCGTCAGCAGAAGCAACCCCTCTTTCCTTGACCTCACCTTGTAGAGCCAGGGCTGTTCTCATTCCCATCCCTACCATTTCATGGTCTTTAGACGTATAGCTGAAGTCAGATCCCAGCAAGTCCAATGGGCCAATTTCAAACTTTTCAAATTCAAACATAAGTTCAAAGATTTTATGGATCAAAAGAATTGCCAGTGTTTTACTCAATTATTTAGCAAAAACCTAGGAAATAGATATGAAATTGGATTTTAAGGGTGTTAGGCCAGGAAAGGAGGAATCTAATTTTAGTTTGGGCTTAATTGATTAATGTAGCTTTACTTAATGAGAGATTTCAGATTTGGTAATTGCTCAAGGAGCAATGACTGGTTCTCATCACTTGTTTGGTTGACTGAAACCTTGATTCACTGGTGATCTACACTGAATAAAGTTGAGATGCCCAGAACTGGGGAGTTAGGACTGTTGGGGTGAATTTATTATGTTTGCTTGGCTTCCTGGATCTCTAATTGTTCCCCCTTTGTCCCTGAAGATGGATGTTCTACTATCTTTAAGAAAATACAGTGATGAGGGGAATGCAGCATCCTTAAAAAGTGCCATAATGGCTGTCTTGTCTAGCCTTGGTATGAATATGAGAGACACTATTATAAGATGGTCCCCCTGAATTCGGTGGGATCCTGGAATGGCAGAGGTAAGTAACAACATAACCATCAGAGGCAAGGTGGGCATGGTTATCATGGTTGGCAAATTGATTAAGGTGTCCCTAATACTATTATGTAGTACCTTTGTTTGAGGCAGAACAAGTAGGTTTACTTTTCTTCATACCCTTTGCTAAAGAAAAGGATCTTTGGCCATTTAGGAATGTAATTGCATCAGGGAAAGGAAAATACTCAAACCTTTCTGGGGTTTTTGGGACCTGAGCTAATGCTAGTTCCTAGTGACTCAGGATATGACCTGTCTCACAAGGCAGAATGGTAGCTTTATAGAAATCAGGTATGCAATGAAACTTTGGCTGGAAACTATTTCATAGTGGTCCTATGAATTCATCCTGTGGTTATATCTTGTTTCTTAGTACATATTTAGAATAAATGTGTGTTTTTATATATTTATTTAAAAGATTTTATTCATTCATTTGACAGACAGAGATCACAAGTAGGCAGAGAGGCAGGCAGAAAGAGAGGAGGAAGCAAGCTCCCCACGGAGCAGAGAGCCTGATTTGGGACTCGATCCCAGGACCCTGGGATCATGACCTGAGCCGAAGGCAGAGGCTTTAACCCACTGAGCCACCCAGGCGCCCCTAAATATGGGTTTTCAAGAAGATTTTATTTATTTATTTAAGGGGGAAAGAGAGAGAAAGGGAGAGAGCAAGTACAAGTGGGATGAGGGGCAGAGGGAGAAGCAGACTCCTAGCTAAGCAGGGAGCCGGATGCGGGGCTTGATCCTGGGACTCTAGGATCATGACCTGAGCTCTTCAGATGCTTAACCAAATGAGCCACTGAGACACCCCTGAAATAAATTTGTTTGACAGCTGGGAGACTCCCCCAATTGGTTTCTATATCCATGGATTAAGAGCCATTATGGTAGGAAGAGCCAAGTGTAACCCCCTGTAGCTCTCTCTTTCTACCAAGATAATAAGAAGTAGTCTCACATCCTGAATTACAGGGATTAGTGCCACCCTTAAAGACTTGAAAGGTTCAGGGGTGGAAATGTTCAGGCTGCTTTTAACTCTTGTTTTGCCTGTATGGAAGGTTGATCATGGAGAATGATGGTGTATGATCATAAGCTGCTTTAAACACTCTGATTGTATTTGGTGCTCCATGTGTCTTCTGTTTACTAGAAATAGACCTTGATACCTGGTGATTAACTATTGATCTATTAAATGCCTTTCCTTAGACACACACATACATACACACACATTCTTTCTATCTTAACAGAAATACTAGAAATAGCCAACAATGTAGTATAGTGTCACCATATTGCCTCCCATAGTTACATCAGCTTTTTAGCTCTCTGCCGTAGTTTAGTCTATTGGGATTTTGTTCATCTCATAATCTCAAAGTACATTCCACTGGTCTCATGCGGTGATGACATCATGCTGATTGACAGTACTTTGTAATAGAAAGCCAGCAGGCACCCCAAATCCTTTGTAAAGACCCAGATGATGGGTATGTGAAACACAGATTTTTAGGATCTGACACCTTCATGAAGTTTCTGAGATTATGTTTTGGGGTATGTTGAGATGTGCCTCCTGAAGTAGAAGATAAAGCACTATATCTTATGTCCCCTGCTATCAAAAGGACATACAATAACTGGTGGGTCTCTTTGACTTTGGGTTCAGAATATACTACATGTAAGTGTACTGTTAGGACCCCTTTATTGAGTTGTCTGTAAAGCTGTCCTTAGGTTGCTATATGGAGCTTGTTGTAGGCTTAGAAAGAAGAGTCATCATGAGGGCCCTTTGATTTTGGAGCTGAACTCTCTCCTCTTTGGCAAGCAAATATTTTACTTTGGAAAAAGTCTTCAGGCTTGCTGTTACATCTGACAGAGAATGAATATCCAAGTACTGGATACCAGTGATAAGAGCTACCTATGTAGGGCATGCCTAGTAAGCAGCATTCCATCATCAAAAGAAGTGGTATATCTAGGATTGGGGCAAAGTGAAGGTACTGAAAGCACATGTGTGTTGCACAAGGAAAAGGCTCTTTCTCTACAGGTACCTATCATAATTCCACACCCATGATTTCATTCCTGGGGAGTTCCCATGTGTCTGGTTAACAGATGGTTCTATACAATGTGTTGGCACTTTGTCAGGCTAATGGGTAGACCCTGGTAGAAACTACCAGTTTCTTTCTAATATTAATTTTTTCTTCTCTTTCTTTAGAACAAAACTGGGTGGTTTGTTTTTTTTTTTCCTTTTCCTTTTTTTCTTTTTGGCCTTACGGCTGTCACTTAACTAAGGTTCTCATTCAGTTGGGTATGCTTATGTGACTAGGGTTTAGCCAGTGATATATAAGTGATATTGTTCTTCTAGGAATTCTCCTTAAATAATCTGTGCTCTTCTTTCTTCTCATTGTCTACTTGAAATGTAGATGTGTTATTTGGAGCTCTAACAGACATATTAAACCAAGGCAATGAGGGCCGAATCCTGTAGATAGTCGATTGGTGAACCCAAAGAAGCTGGATTCCTGAGACCATAGATGTGTCAGTCCTGGACTCCTAATTATGGAGTTCTTTTATATGAAATGAAATAAGCCTCTATTTTGTTTAAACTGCTAATACTTTATGTTTTCTGTCATATGCTGCTAAGCCTAATCCTAACAGAGACAATAAATGCTTAGATGGATAGGGTGCCACTCTCCAAGACAGGGAATGGAGGAGAGATACAGGTGTTACAGAAAAGATGGAAAATCCACTTTGGTCTTAATTTGCTATGTCTGCAGAAGTGCTCATTGAGGAGTATAGAGGGATGACATGAGGAACTTGAAAAAGATGCTGTTTTATCTGGTAGGAGAAGACAATATATGTTTTCAGGTGAGTTTCAAGGAAAACAGCCTGTTGTAAAGTATATTATAATCAGTCTAGAATTTGGTTTTTGTTTTGCAGAATAGGAAGTTTGATTTTTGAGAAGAGTTGAGCAGAAAATATATGGCTAAGATTATCTGTGCTATAGTTCTGCTCAAAGGTGAGCTTTGAGTTGGAAATTAAGAACATGGATTTGTGAAGGGGAGAACATTGTAGGTGGAGGACATGTTTAAAATATTTGAGAAGAAGAAATTTGGCATCTGTATTTCTTTAAAAGCCTGACTGATTTGTAAGGCACAGGTTGCTAGAGATTCTTTAAAACATAGTGATTTTTCTGCCTTCTTTACTGACTTAGGGTTAAGGAATCCATTGATAGGGCCATGTTGAATGAGTTTTAATAAAAAATTTATATGTATAATGCTAGGTTGCATTGTGCAACAAAAAGGAATCTCTTCTTTGAGAAAAATGAACATGGTAACCTTTGCTGTTCATTAATCAATAACTTTACTCCTTAATTTAAAAAGTTTCCCCTTAGTTTAAAATTCTCTTTTTTTAAAAAAGATTTTATTTATTTATTTGTCAGACAGGGATCACAAGTAGGCAGAGAGATAGGCAGAGAGAGAGGAGGAAGCAGGCTCCCCCCTGAGCAGTGCGCCCAATGCGGGGCTCTATCCTAAGACCCCAGGACCCATGACCCCAAGCCAAAGGCAGAGGCTTTAACCCACTGAACCACCCAGGCACCCCTATTTTAAAATTCTTAAGCTAAAACTAAGTAAGTACCTGTCACATAGTAACTTGTCTTCAATAGGCGGGAAACTTAAAAAGCATAGTTAAAGTGATATAGCAAGTCGTAGTAGAGAGGAATTGTTTCAGGAATTGTTAGGAATTTGCTATTCTCTTTTCATTCTAAAAGGATGGATATAGGGGCCCCTGGGTGGCTTGGTGGATTAAAGCAAGCCTCTGCCTTCGGCTCAGGTCATAATCCCAGGGTCCTGGGATCAAGCCCCACATCAGGCTTTCTGCTCAGTGGGGAGCCTTCTTCCTCCTCTCTCTCTGCCTGCTTCTCTGCCTACTTGTGATCTCTGTCTGTGAAATAAATAAATAAAATCTTAAAAATTTTTTTGAAAAAAAAAAGGATGGATATATTATATTGCTAACTTATTAGTATTTTCAAGCTGTCTAAGAAGTTTATCTGAAATGTTTATGTGGGAATATTTTTTTCTGTTGTATTATGAACAGAGGTTAAATATTCTGTGATATAATGGTAATCCATTTCTAAAATGCTTTGAAAGGCACAGTATTATGCTACAGAAATTTTTTTTTTAAAAAGCTGCTTTTTCTCTTCCCTCCTCTTTTTTGGCGGAGGGTGTTTAAATTCAAATTAGTTAACGTACAGTGTATTATTCAATTCAAGGGTTGAATTCAGTGATTCAGCACTTGCATATAATACCCAGAGCTCATTACAAGTGCTCTCCTTAATGCGGATCACCCATTTACCCCTTCCCCCCACTAACCTCCTCCTTCCTTCTCTTTTCTTTATACCTCCGTTCTTTCTTCTCTTCTTCTTCTACCTCTCTTTCATTTGCAAGGTTTGCTATTTTCTCAGTATTACAGAAGTACTGGCTTAAGATAAATTTTTATTCTACATCATCTAAAATAACAATGTTTAGGCAGTAGCCTGGAGTTCTTTGCCAGCAGACAAATTATTGAGGCTTAGTTTAAATTCATATAGTTTATTTTTATTTTATAAAAGATTTTATTTATTTATTTGACAGACAGAGATCACAAGTAGGTAGAGAGAGAGAGGAGGGGAAGCCGGCTCCCTGCTGAGCAGAGAGCCCAATGTGGGGCTCGATCCAGGACCCTGGGATCATGACCTGAGCTGAAGGCAGAGGCTTTAACCCACTGAGCCACCCAGGCACCCCAAATTCATATAGTTTAAGTAGTATAGTTATCCTAGCAAGGTAGTCTACCTGGAAGAGTTTTTTGTCAACAATCATAGTTTTATGCCCTCTAGTGGTAAAATATATACATTTTGCATTTTCTGGTATTTGTTATGTGTAGAGTGTTACATCCTGAAGGAACCTAAGATCATTTTTCTGTGAGAGACCAAGACTGAGAGGCCTGAGAGCTCTTGATGTAGTGTTTTGTTTTGTTTTTAACAAGACTTAATGGTGTATGGGTCTATCTGTGAGGAGTCTCCTAAACTAGTTTGAAAGTATTTACTGTGGGAAGATATTTACATTTTGGGTTTTTTCTATTCATAATTACTGTTGTGTCTTTATGATAGTAGTGTTTTGAGAAAAGATCGTGTTTGGACTTAGGAGAGTGAGTGACGTGAGAAGGGTAATGGAAAGCAAGTTGAGAAGACACAGTGTTGTCTTTAAGTAGTTGATTACTTGTAGGAGATGATTGAGCTTATTTTTAGGTTGTTTACATTGAGTACAAAGAATGTTAATTATTATATCTCTGGGCTTGCCCTGGAATGGTCTAGTTTCTTTCAGTAGAACAGAAGGAATAGGAGAGAGCCAGACTAGACATATTTACTAGGGTCATATACAGATTAAGTTCTACGTTGAAAGAAGAGTTGATTCCGGCAGCCCCCATTCATCTGCCCTGTCAGTACAGCAACTAAATGTTGCAAGTCAGGCAAACAATATGCTTCAAGGACAGAGAAATTTTAAGTGATCCTGAAGCCTTTGGAATAAGGATAGAGAGTGGATGATATTGCACTGGGAAGAGATAGGGATTCAGTTGATACTAGGGCACTAGCCATTGGTTGAGAAGCACTTGAATAGTAGATTTAGGATGACTTGGATTCACACTTGTGGTCTGCCACTTATTTATACAGTGTGACTTTGGGAACATTATCTGATTTATTTCTTTATGTGTAAAATGGAGATTAATATTTTTATTTCATAGGTTGTTAGAGTGTATGCTTCATGTATAG